>LTAE01001535.1:0-65256 GCA_001647135.1 Pontederia paniculata | reverse complement strand
TATATATATATATATATATATATTTGGATCCTTACGACTAACATATTTCACTCAATTTATAATCGATTTTTAATTTTAAAGATCTAATAAATTATTATAACACAATCAAATTCACAGCTCGCCATATGACAAAATGCATATTTGGAGACGTTACGATATCCTTTTACTTGACTTTGATTATAAGGTTGGTCAATAATATAGACACATCATATAATAGACCAATGCAAAAGCAATAATCTTTAAAAATAAAACTCCATAAGATAATCTAGTCAAATAAAATATTTTTTTATACTGTTCCATAAATAAAAAAATCATAATTAAAAATAATTTCATAGCTTGATAAAATTAAATTAACTCTAGACTAACCCTTAGCATGTGCAAGGTTTCAAACATTTACATCACTAGTGTCATTACCTATTAATTATGTTCACCGTTGTAGGATCAAAAGTAGGGGAGACAATACTTCCATGAGCGATGAACCCAATATATAAAGAAAATATAAAAATAATCATATATAAAAGACATAATAAGAAGCTGATCAAAATCAATAATTTTCCTTTTCATTCAGTTTATCTCTTAGCCTTCTTATTTCTCTAATTCAATCTTTGCAATATCCTTTATTATTTAATTGCAAGAACTTAAGTTCATGTCTGCTCAATAGGTTCAGCCTAATTCAATAGTTAGGAACCATTTACTCTTTTGATTATTCATTGTCATAAGTTGTTTGATTAAAACTATCAATCATTATTGAACCATTAACAATCATGTAAGTCATTAGTTTTTATTCTGTACCATTAAAGTTATCTAGGCCCGAAAAATTTATTAAATAATTATTCTCGAAGGAACTCAATTAAATAATTATTCTCAAAGAAATCTAATTGAACCTAAAGGAACCTTTTTCAGGTGCTTAAAGGAACCAATTACCCCCATGGATGAGATCCAATTCATCAAGAACCAAGCATACACTATAAGAATCAATTCAATCACATGTAATATTCTTTTTAGGTCCTTATCATGGAAATCTAGGTTATGCATCTTATACATCAATCGTTCATTCAATAAAAAAATCTTCATTCCTTTAGGAGACTAGAATATAGCCCGCATTATAACTCCCAAAATCTCATCTCTAATTATCTCCCAACCTAATCAGATTTTATCTTCCCAAAAGTATATCTCCTCATATTTTATTTCCCCAAAAGAGATTTCTTTATCTATGAAGAAACAAATCAGAATTTGAATTTCAAAATCCGAATTTAAATCTGAAACAAAATTCAGATTTGCCCACAAAACCTGACTCCTAAGTTATAAATACACCTAAAAAACTTTCATTGTTTTTCCTAGCCGGCCCTAGCTTTCTTCTTCTCGTTATGCCCCTTACACAGAGGTCTCAAGGTAAGACTGAAAAACTCTCTCCTTTGTGGTGATTGATCATCTCCTGACCATGGAAAATTATGGGAGAGGAATCGCTGCAGAGGAATGACGAGAATGCGTGAAGAAATCGAGACAAAAGCTTAGGCCCTAAGGTATGTATTGTGGCGGATCACTAGTAGATTTGATTCCAGATTATTGATCATGTCTAGGGTTCTCTCCAGATTTTTCATAAATCCTTGATTATACCGTTCATGATTTAAATTGTGTTTTCTTCTTCACTTTTATATCATCTTGATTCATGCCTTTAATTTTATTTCGAAATTGGTTAATCATGCATCGAGAATCTAAAGTTTCTAGTCTCTTTAATATCTAAAATCGTATGGTTTCGGGTTCTGGTTTCTTCATATTGTAATCGGATAGATCGATTGGATGCGGATTGAATTTTATTGTACCGTCACGGCCGCGATGCCAAGTTAACGGCCTGTGAAGATCATGTTCACGGCTGTGACAACCTTGTCACGACCCGTGATGTCACGGTCGTGACACCCATGTCACGACCCGTGACTATGTGTCCAGACCTAGAATAGTGTTCGACATCCGACCGTGATGTCAGTCGCGATCGTGATAACCGATTCACAATCGTGATGGCCGATTTCACGGTCGTGACACCCCTATCACGACCCGTAACGCTATTGTCACGGTCGTGACACCCTAGTCACGGCCCGTGACCAGTATGCATAGATCGAAAGAAAACGTCGGGATTGCAATCGTGAACCTTAACACGATCGTCTGCCGTACGAGTGACTTACGGCCCGTGATGACGTATCACGGCCTGTAACCACCTATGAGCAAGAAACCTCCACAGTCATGATGTACTCGTCACGAACCATGATGATGTAGTCAAACCTTCCAGTCACGATCGTAACTCCCGAGTCACGACCGGTGATTGCGAAGAAAAGGAGACCACCCTAATAAGTTACGGCGCATGACATCCTGGTCACGGCCCGTGACACTAGTTGTCACGACCGCGAGACAAGTGTCACGGCCCGTGACGAACCAAACCCTAGTCACTTCTCCTTATTTTACACAAGTTGTCATATAGACAAATTGTAGATAATTTTCATTGTTGAACACTACTTATATTATATCATTTGTTGCTACGCTAAGGACTTATACTAGATATCATGTAAGGATAATAAGACAAGATTATGGTTGTCATGTGTACAGTTGATCTTTGTTTCATATCGTTAGGGGTCTGTGGCCTAGCTGCAGCTTCCCCACTTTGCTCATGTTGCTTGGAGAGCTCCTTTCCCTGTAACAAAGAGGATACTCGAGCATCCTCCCCACTTGATGGGCATCTTATTATTGTCACGGCTGGTACCCCCATTGACCTTTATTGTTATTTATCATGGCAACCTAAGATAAAGATTTTATTGGATCGTGTGAGCTCGGTACCATTGGCTTCATGCTTTATGAGCTCTGTACTGAATCAACATAAAGACACCATGAATCATTAATGGGACAAGTCTAACTTAATCACCTATATATCACCTAGACTATTCCTATGAAAGTAGGGTTGTATTGTAAAATGAGCCACCCACATATTTGAATAAAAGATAATAGAGGAGGTGTATCAAGTTAGGAGTTCATCCTTCATTTTCTATTGATCGAATCGGAAGTCTTATCAGATTGTGTCCTCTAATTGACATCCTTGTTATACAGGAAGATGAGTTTATTGTGACCTGGAGTATTTCTCCTTATTGTTGGCCTTATCGGATCAGATGTAAAAAAGTACTTAACTGATATTCATGATTCAGCTCCTTATATATTGATTCATTTCTTCTTAGCTTATCCTTAAATCTAACTAATTGATGATCTATATTGCTACTAAGTAAATATTCTCATATCAGATTGCTCCAATTATTGTCATTGTCCTCATCTTTGGAATTTTTTTATCTTGGAGAATATTATTGATATCATGATTCTTATTCCATATTGTACATTGTTCCTTATGGATTGATATCTACTTGTGCCTTACACATTGGGCGTAATTGCTCATGGAATATTATTTTTCCTGCATTGATCCTGCAGGTAACTAGTTCTTCAGTGGATGATGGTGCTGGTGACTATGGATTCGCTGGTGATGATGCCATGGTTGCGCATGTTAGAGTTTAGTCCTATCTTTAGTTTTTTCTCTTAGGTTGTAATAATATCTAAAATTATGTCAGAGCAGATATGTCATGTTGGACTCAGATACATGATAGAGTTGTTGACTTCCACACTTTATTTGGATCTTTTCCTTTAATTTAAGAAAGACTTCCGCAAAATAGTTTTTATATTATTTGACTAGTCAATATTAGCAAAGTATTGGTAAAGGATTGTATCGACGTGGCACTCCCAAGTCCATATTTTGCCATCTGGCAGGGTGTGGGTTTGGGGGCATTATATTTAGGTATCAGAGCCTAATGTTAGGATTCTTTTGACATCCCATACTGGATAGGAACCCCTATTGAGTCTAGAGTCATGTGCAATAGCATCACAAGCAGTCCTAGCATCATCCACAACAAAAGTGTGTAAGGTTTTATCTTATCAGAAAACTCTCTAATTTTTACTGTTCATCGATCCAATTGATGTGTGAACTATAGAATGCCTCCGAGACGCGCATCGAGTCAAAGTGAGGGTGAGGCCCAAAACACCGTGACCCAAGGAGGAATGGTGGGCAAGCACATGTGCATCCACCAGTTCAGCCGAGGCAACAGGCCCCTCCACCATCATTTGACCCTAAGGACACTATTCAACCATTCTCAAGCTCCACCCACGGGAGTTTGACGGTAACGATGATTTTGATGATGCAGTTCGCTGATTGAACTCCATGGAGGAGACATTTGCCCTAATGCGATGCAACGTGGAAAGGAAGGTGTTGAATGTTGCTCATCGTCTCACCAAGACTGCAAAGAATTGTTGGAAGACCATCATGATGACTAAGTTTCTAGATCAGGAGGTTGAGACAGTGCCATGGGTAAGCTTCAGGAGGAGTTTCAGACTCACTACTTTCCAAATTTTCAACGCAGTATGAAGCAACGTGAGTTCTTCGACCTGAAGCAGAGCAACATGTCGGTGACTGACTATCATAACAAGTACACTAAACTGACTCAAAATGAGAGGGAGCGAGCTGATCGCTTCATCCATGGGATCAATGTGTCACTGAGATCGAAGACCATTGGGGGTAACTGCAAGACCCTAAGTGAGGCCTCTGGGCTAGCACTGCGCATGGAGAGGGATGATATAGAGACTCACATGAAGCTGCGGGAGAGGGCTCTAGTAGCTCCACAACAGACCTCGCAACACCGAAATAGATGGGAACCTCGGCGTTAGGATCATGCACCAGAGAGGAGGGATCATCATCGCCGTACAGACCGGAGGGTCCATCGCTCCAGACCCTACCCTCCTCGTGATGCACCACCTCGCTAGCCTTAGTAGCAGTCCCAACAGTAGTGCCGACCTCCACAGCCACCGCCCCAGTCAGCCCCATGCGCACATTGTGGACGCCATCATCCAAGAGAGTGCAGGATAAAGTCAGGTGCTTGCATTCACTATGGAAAGTTTGGGCATTATGTCAGAAACTGCCCAAAATGCCAGCAAAAGGCAAGGAATCACCAGTGTAGAGGTGCTAACAATCCAATCCCAGGGCGAGTCTACAACATGCAGGCTGACGCAGCAGGAAATGACAGTGATGTCATTCGAGGTACACATTCTATTGCCGGTTTACCTATAATAGTTTTATTTGATTCAGGGGCTACACATTCTTTCATCTCTGAAGTTTGTGTTGCTATCTTTAGCCTACCTGTTCAAAAGATTAATTGTCCTATGCATGTGATCACACCCATGGGAGAGATCCATACTACTAGGTACATCCCTAATGTGCCAATAGTAATTAGTAGACATGAATTTATAGCTGACTTGATCGTCATTCCCATGGAGGATTACGACGTGATATTGGGTATGGACTAGTTGTCCTGCCATAATGCTAATATCTTGTGCAAGAGAAAAAAAAGGTTATCATAAGTACATCGAGCGGATCACGCATCGCCTTCAGAGGCTCCTCAACTAAGGATGGTAAGATGATAATATCCACAATTCAAGCGCATAAGATGTTGAGGAAAGGATCCAAAGGGTACCTGGCTAGTATCACTAAGTCAGACACTCCTGATGCTGACTTGCAACAAATTGACGTGGTCAAGGAGTTCCCTGATGTTTTTCCAGATGACGTCACTGGACTACCTCCACAATGGGAGATCGAACTTCTTCCTGAGACAACCATAGTTTCCAAAGCTTCGTACAGGATTGCTCCAGTAGAGATGAGGATCTAAAGAAGCAGATTCAAGAGCTGCTCGACAAAGGATTCATCAAACAAGTGTTTCGTCTTAGGGCACACCAGTCCTCTTTGTGAAGAAGAAGGATGGATCTCTTAGGCTTTGCATAGATTACCGGATGCTGAACAAAGCCACCGTAAAGAACAAGTACCCACTGACTAGGATTGACTACTTGTTAGATCAATTATCCAAGGCTTCAGTCTTCTCCATGATAGACCTGCGAAGTGGTTACCACTAGCTTCGAGTTGCTGAACAAGACATCGCAAAGACGACCTTTCGATCAAGGTATGGACACTATGAGTTTCTTGTCATGTCTTTCGGACTAGCGAATGCTCCTGCAACCTTTATGGATATGATGAATAGAGTATTCAGACCATATCTAGATCAATTTGTAATCATCTTTGTGGACGACATACTGATCTACTCGCCTGATCAAGAGCAACACGAGAAGCATCTACGGATCATACTGGAGACTTTAAGAAGAAACAAGCTATATGCCAAACTTTCAAAGTGCGAATTTTGGCTGGAAGAAATCATATTCCTTGTACACATAGTGTCTAAGAAGGGAGTTGCAATGGATCCAGCAAAGGTTGAAGCAGTCACCAAGTGGGCTCAGTCGAAGGATGTTGCTGAAGTTCGAAGTTTTCTCGGGTTAGTAGGATACTACATGCGCTTCATAAGGAATTTCTCGAAGATAGCCACACCACTGACCAACTTGACAAGAAAGGATACCAAATCCTCTTGGACGCAGAAGTGCGAGGATAGTTTCCAAGAGTTGAAGACTCGGCTCACATCTGCACCGATACTCACCATCCCCTCAGGCAGTGGTGGGTATGTGGTGTACATTGATGCATGCGGCACTGGATTGGGATACATTCTAATGCAACACGACAAGGTGATTGCATATGCATCAAGGCAGCTGAAGAAACACGAGGTCAACTACCCTACACATGACCTCGAACTGGCAACAGTAGTGTTCGCATTAAAGCTTTGGCATTGATGAGCAAAAGTTTGTGTGTAAAAAATGAAGGTGGTGTCAGATTTTCTAGACATGGGGGCACCTAGACAGAAAATAGGATATCAACAAGTCTTAAAAATTAATCTAAACACACAACTCAAATCGCAAGTATACGGTTATCCTTGTAGTATTTTAGGGTCGAATCCATAGGAAAATCAGAATTTCACAATGCAATCACTCTACTCTACCACGAACCGAAATCAAAGAGAGATATCTTTTGTGTAGAAATTTAGGTAGATGAGGATAAAATCTGAAAAGAAAGGTAAAGTAAATATTTTTTGAATTTTAGATTTAAGGTAGATAGAAATAAAACCAATACGAAGGGAAATTGAATCACTACAAATAGGGAAAACAATCGGGACATGGGAATTATTTTCGAATCCTACTTGCCAATGAACACATGGAACTCAAATAAAGTCGACTTGAGACATTAAGAAATCAAACTTAGCTACTCTCGCAGTCAAGGCTTGAACTTAAATCCTTAAAGGCTTCGATGCTATAGATAACCCCTCTCCAATCAACCCCAGGTGCTTATTGGAACCTCTCGGCCTCATACAAATACCTTAGACAAAGGGTTTTCCCTCTCGGTCTCAATCCCTTGTTAAAAAAATATGAACGAGATTTCAACTACAAGATAACAAAGATAAGAACTAGCTATTACTTCCCTTCAATGAAGCAAGTTCTCTCTATCTCGGTCTCAACCTTCCACCAAAGATAATAACAGCAAATAACACATAACATTAAAGCCAATCACACATACAATACCTAGAATGAGAACTACACATTAATTCTTCTCAACGAGGAAGGTTCTCCCTATCGGTCTCAACTTTTCAACAAAGATAAGGCAACGAGTAGCTCTCCACATCAAATCACACACATACAAAGTATCATGAATATGATCTACACATTACTCTTACCCAATGAAAAAGTTCTCCCTCTCGGTCTTAACCTCCACTAAAGAAAGAGCAATGAGCAACTCACAACATCAAAGCACATACATGCAAAATATCATAAGTGAGGACTGCACTCCATATCTCCTCAATGGAATGGGTTCTCCCTCTCGGGCCAAGGAGTAGATAGTGAGCATTCCACAACATCAAAATCATCACACATACAGAGCATCAATGCAAAGGAAAGATTGAAAAGTCGAATAGAAACATATGCATTAGAAGATAAGTTCATATAACAAGTAGTGTTCTCAAATCATCCCATGTCCAGGCCTAATCGTTTAGCCTCTAACAGCCATCAAACGCATCACAAATATCATCATACACGAGTTCATCATCGAAAAATTAACACAAATATAAATTGCTAAGCATAAAACCAATGATACTCGAATCCCAGCACGAAAACTCCCCTTCCTCTGCTCTCGTTCTTCTCCCTACAGCAATGGCGGCTCCACTTAATGTCTCCTCGCGGATGCCGAATCGAACTCTTTCTTCTCCTTCCATTTCATCTTTCATCCTCTTCCTTTTCCCCAATACTTGGATGCACTTGTCATTTGCACAACCCTGCCAATATTCCTTGAAACCACCAAGGAACCTTCCTCGTTCGGACCACAACAACAGATAAAGAAATTTGAAGATTCTATTTCACGTTTTGTCTTCTAGTGAGTTTTGGCAGGTAGTCGCAGCAGATACCCCTAGGTCCGCTCTTCAGCGCAGGTGCCCCTATGTATAGCTTCCATCACACATGTTGCTTGTCCTCGGGTAAATATCTGCAGGAAAAATTAGGCATAAATCATTCAAATCTTTATTAAAAATGATCATTGGGGTGAAAATGTGTATTTGAGCCTAAGGAATTCCAAATGATGCAAAAGACGTAAGATGGTGTAGCAATGTATGTAGATGATAAACAGTTTCGTGAAAAAATGTAGTCTTTGCAAAGGAAAATAGAGAGTAAATTCCCTGTCATCAGGCGTCATTATTTATATGGCGAGGAGTTGAGGTATTCACTGACCATAAGAGCCTAAGTATATCTTCTCCCAGCGAGACCTTAATATGAGACAATGTCGGTGGATTGAATTCCTGAAGGACTACGACTTTGCCATCAACTATCACCCAAGCAAAGTCAACCTAGTAGTAGACGCTTTGAGCAGAAGGAGAGAAGGATCACTGACCTACTTGAGGATACACAAGTGGAATCAAATGGAGAGCATCATCCAATGAAATCCTATGCCTAGTCAAAAGGGATCAGTATGGATGTTACGTTGGATGCAACCAGAGTTGATCAACCGGCTTATCCAAGCTCAAATGGCAGACCCAGACTACAAGCACATGATCAGCAGATGCAATAAAGAGCCAACCGACTTTGTGATGTTAGTAGATGGAGGGATCCGATTTAGAAATCACCTATGGATCCCCGACAATGAAGCACTTAGGAGGGAAGTGCTAGATGAATGTCACAAGTTGGAATTTGCCATTCACCCAGGCAACACCAAAATGTACAAAGACCTACAGTGGACATTTTGGTGGAATAATATGAAGAAGGAGATTGCGGATTATGTCTCAAGATGTATTGTCTATCAATAGGTGAAGATCGAGCACCAGAGACCATATGAGATGCTCAAGCCATTGGAGATTCCAGAATGGAAGTGGGAACACATAACGATGGATTTTGTGATGAGTCTACCTCAAAGCAAGAGAGGCCATGATGCTATCAGGGTAGTAGTAGATCGATTGACAAAGTCTTCCCACTTTCTACCCATGAAGTGGAAGCAGTCGGTCGAAAGCTTGATGGAGTTGTACATTAGAGAGATAATCAGATTGCATGAGATCCCAATTTCTATAGTGTCAAATAGACATCCCAGGTTCACAGCTAGATTCTGGAGGAGTTTCCAGGATTCTTTTGGGAGACAACTGAACTATAGTACGACATTCCACCCTTAGAATGATGGTCAGTCTGAAAGGACCATTCAGACACTAGAAGACATGCTCAGGGCATGTGCTTTGGATTGGCAAGGTAGCTGGGATGATCGTCTCTCACTGAGAGAATTTGCCTATAATAATGGCTACCACGCCAGCATCGGCATGGCACCATTTGAAGCTTTGTATGGGAGATCGTGTCATTCACCAGCCTATTGAAGTGAGGGAGAAAGGAAATTATTGGGCCCAAAAATTGTACAACATTATATTGACAAGGTTGACCTGATTAGGAGGAGGATGAAGGCAACTCAGGTTCGCCAGAAGGCTTATGCAGATAAAGGCAGAGGAGAGCAGATCTTCAAGGTTGGTGATAAAGTCATGCTCAAGACTTCTCCTACAAAAGGTGTAATGTGGTTCAACAAGCACGGGAAGCTCAATCCAAGATATGTTGGACCTTTTGAAGTGCTGGAGTTGGTTGGCCTAGGAGCATGCAGACTTGCACTATCTCCTTCTTATGGAATAGTGAATAATGTTTTTCATATTTCCATGCTTCGGAAGTATAAGCATGATGATGCAAATGTTATCAGAATTGAGGAGCCAAACCTCAAGGCTGACCTGACTTATGAGGAGTACCCTATCGAGATTCTAGATCAGCAAACCAAGTGCCAGAGGAGCAAGGATCTGAGACTTGTTAAGGTTGCTTAGAGCCATCATCAAGGCAGAGGAGCTACCTGGGAGTTAAAGGAGGAAATGCGCAGAAAATTTTCTGATATTTTTTGTAAGACCCTATCCTAACTTTGAATTCAAGAAGGAATTCTTTTTTTAAGGTGTTTATAATGTAACTCCCCAAATCTCATCCCTAATTATCTCTCAATCTAACCAGATTTATCTTTCCAAAAGTATATCTCCTCAGATTTTATTTCTCCAAAAGATATTTCCTTATCTATGAAGAAAGAAATCAGAATTTGAATTTCGAAATTTGAATTTAAATCTGAAACAAAATTCAGATTTGCCCACAAAACCTAGACTCCTAAGTTATAAATACACCCTCTCATAAATTTTCATTCTTTTCCCTAGCCGTCCTAGCTTTCTTCTTCTCCCTGTGCCCCTTACCCAAAGGTCTCAAGGTAAGGCAAAAACTCTCTCCTTTGTGGTGATTGATCATCTCCTAACCATGAAAAATTATAGGAGAGGAATTGTTGCAGAGGAATGACGAGAATGCGTGAAGAAATTGAGACAAAAGCTTAGGACCTAAGGTGTGTATTGTGGTGGATCACTAGTAGATTTTTTAATTCCAGATTATTGATCATGTCTAGGGTTCTCTCCAGATTTTTCATGATTCCTTGATTGTACCATTCATGGTTTAAATCATGTTTTCTTCTCCACTTTTATATCATGTTTGTTGAATCTAGGATCCCGAGTATTTTGATGATCACAAATTTGCAAGGGAACTTAGTCTATACTGATGAACTTATTGAGCTGATTTCTGTAACAGGATGTATTCAAGTTCAGAGTAATGGTCGACCTGAGTTGAAGGAATGGACGACCTGTGCNTTGATATATATATGTGTGACATGGTTCAAAATATTCAAATTAAATATCTTCATATAATAGTTAGACAAAACCCGATGTCACAACACGTAAATTAGGACAAATTAAATAAAAAAATACAACTAAGGAGCAACAACAATAATAATAATAATAAAATAATAAAGTTAGATACCATGTGATTTGATTATATAATTAAAGATTGTTGGAAAATTATAAGATAAATGCATCTAAAGAAATTTCAAATATGAAAGTAAACTTTAGATAATAAATTTTAAATAGCATTAAATATTATCTTTTGTTTTATACCATCTCGCACATCACGCGAGTAATAATCTACTATATATATAATTTGTCAAGAAATAAAAAAAATATGATTATTCCTTAAACATCCCTCGAACTATCGCGAAATTTTATATCTATTATTAAAGTATAAAATCAGATAATTTTAAACTTTTTCTATTGGACAATTCGATCCAAGTATCTAGTATCTCATTTATTCTTTTTTTTTTATTTATTAAATGATAAGTTTGCCCTCCTAACTAAGGAAATGTTTTTCATTTCTTCACTCGCTCTCATTGGTAGCTCTATGGTAGTTTGTGATGCAATTGTCACCAATTTCCTCGATTTCAGTGCATTGGACATCATCAAGTCCATCATGGACGCCTCCGACGCTATCCCCTTCTTGTTGTACTCCTTCGAGAATGACAGTAAACAACGACAATGAGGGAGGACGTGCTTCATGCCATGTTCAACCTCTCCATCACTCCCTCCAATCCCACCTACCTACCCGAAGTTGGCCTCATTCCGGCCCTCCTGTCGGCAATCAGCGACATGGCAATCATCGCCTCTAGCGAAGGGTGATGGGCGTCGACCCAGTCGGCTGACTCTTTCTCGACCTTTATCGATGTCATGAGTTGGAGTGATGCCCCGAGTTGCTAGGAGAAGGTGGGCCTATATCCTCATGGCGATGGCGCACAAGGGGTACGACGATCTAGCAACCATGGTAGAAGTCAGCGTAGTCTCAATGGTCCTCGAACTTACTCTGGTCGGCTCCCCTCTTGCGCGGAGGAAGACTTCGAGATTGCTTGAGATACTAATAATAGACAAAGGGAAGACGATGATGGAGGCTGGTGAATCTGACGTTTCAGTTGTATCCGCCCCTTTATGCGGCACGGTGGCAAGGGCGACGGAGGCACGAATGAAGGAATGAGCGAAAAGAAAAGGGTGGTAAAATAGTTGGTGTAATAGAGCTTTCAAACTAACATGAGAAAGATAGTTCGAAGAGTGAACTTGCTGCGGAATTTTGTGCCATTCGAGAGGTTTAGAGCACTCACAATCACCTCCACATCGAAAAGCTTGCATACTAGATGCATAGAGGTAATGGAATTATGAAGATAAAATGGTCATTTATTAATTAAAAACAAATGAATAAATGTATGTTGGATCGAATTGCCTTCTCAAATGGCACGGTGGCAAGGGCGACGGAGGCACGAACGGAGGAATGCGGAGGAATGAGCGAAAAGAAAAGGGTGGTAAAATAGTTGGTGTAATAGAGCTTTCAAACTAACATGAGAAAGATAGTTCGAAGAGTGAACTTGGTGTGGAATTTTGTGTCATTCGAGAGGTTTAGAGCACTCACAATCACCTCCACATCGAAAAGCTTGCATACTAGATGCATAGAGGTAATGGAATTATGAAGATAAAATGGTCATTTATTAATTAAAAACAAATGAATAAATGTATGTTGGATCGAATTGCCTTCTCAAATGGCACGGTGGCAAGGGCGACGGAGGCACGAACGGAGGAATGCGGAGGAATGAGCGAAAAGAAAAGGGTGGTAAAATAGTTGGTGCAATAGAGCTTTCAAACTAACATGAGAAAGATAGTTCGAAGAGTGAACTTGGTGTGGAATTTTGTGTCATTCGAGAGGTTTAGAGCACTCACAATCACCTCCACATCGAAAAGCTTGCATACTAGATGCACAGAGGTAATGGAATTATGAGGATAAAATGGTCATTTATTAATTTAAAATAAATGAATAAATGTATGTTGGATCGAATTGTCTTCTCGTGATAATTCATAACACAAAAAATAAAAACAAATGGAAGACGATGACGGAGGCCGGCGAATCCGACATTTTCAGTTGTATCTGCCCCTTTATGCAGCACGATGGCAAGAGCGACAAAGGCACAAACGAAGAAATGAGCGAAAAAAAAAGGATGGTAAAATAGTTGGTGCAATAGGGCCTTCAAACTAACATGAGAAAGATAGTTCAGATAGTGAATTTGCTGCAGAATTTTGTGCCACTCGAGAGGTTTAGAGCATTTACAAATCACCTCCACATCGAAAAACTTGCGTACTAGATGTGCAGAAGTAATGAAATTATGAGGATAAAATGATCATTTATTAATTAAAAATATACGAATAAATGTATGTCGTATCGAATTGTTTTTTCGTGATAATTGATAGCACAAAATATAAAAACGCGCCAGGTAGGGGTCGAACCTACGACTTTCTGCTTAGGAAACAGACGCTCTATCCACTGAGCTACAGGCGCTTTATTTGTTTAATATGATACTAATTATCATTTTTGTATTATCTAAAAATTGCAAACCTACATATTTCCGAGAGGCGGCGCCGGTAACCAAAGGGAAGAAAGCAGAGACGAGGGCAGCAGTATGGCGCTATGGATGGACGCTGGGGCGGCTCCGGTGACGGAGAAGGAGATGGCCGATCTCGAGGCAATTGCCTCCCTCAAGGAGTCATTCGCCATTGAACTTAAGGTCCGTCTTTCTATCTTCATTTCTGTCACCTTCCTTTCCTCCGCCCAAGTCTCCAACCGCAGTGGCTTTCTTCTTCTCTTATGAGTTCCTTGCTCTCTGTATGCCGGACGGTCCCAGGTCGCTAAAACCTCCCTCCCTTGGCTCTTCTGCTTCACTCTGTACAGAAAATTCTCTTCTTTCGTATTTTTCGATTGAAAATTTGTACTTTGCTGCAGTTCTGGATTGAGGTAGTTTGATTTTGATAAATGTTTATGGACAATCTCGGAAAGAACTAATTTTGCTTCGAGATTGTGAACATGTTTCGTTTTTTCCTTATTCTTTTTGTGAAATTTAATCTTCTTTTCTGGGATGTTATGGCTGACTAGGTTTTCGATGACTCCCTCCACATATGCAATTGTTCTTTGTTAGAAAAATTAGTTTTTTAGTGTGTCTACTTGTTTGTTTTTTTTTGGAATAAAAAGGTCGTTGTTATCAGTTTTATATGTCATTCAGGAACAAGGTAACGAGTTCGTCAAGAAGGGAAAAAAACATTACAATAATGCCATTGATTGCTACACGAGGGCCATTAACCAGAAAGCTTTAGGCAACTCCGATCAATCAGTCCTCTTTGCTAATCGTGCCCATGTAAATTTGCTTTTGGGGAATTGCCGACGTGCTTTAGCAGATGCTGAAGAGGCAATAAAGCTCTCATCAACAAATGTCAAGGTTATCTCGAGTTTATGGACATAAATTCGTGCATTTGGATAGTTTATATGGACATGTTCGCAGATTTTCTTACTTGTATGCTTGTTGGTGCATTCTTTTCCATATTTTTATCTGTTACAGATTCAGAAATATAACGACACTCCATAAAGAAAAGAAAACATTTGTCTTGATAATGATTTTTTGCCACATTGCTTCACATACCACAAAATTATCTAGAGTTCAAACATTTATTCAATAATCATCATCTTGTTGACTAGGCATACTATAGAGCAGCTAAAGCTGCTTTTTCTTTGAACCTTTTGACTCAAGCTGCATCATTCTGCCAACGGGGACTTGAACATTTTCCAGCTAATGAAGAGCTGAACAAGTTGCTTCTGCAAGCGGATTTGAGAGTAAAAGAAGAAGAAAATCAGAAAGCAAAAGTTTTTGAAGCTGTTAATTTTGCCAAGGTTAGTAAATCTAACTTTTGGTCAACAGAATGTTCATTATCGTTTTATTACATACATAATCCTTTCTCTTTTTTTCAGAACATTTCTTATGCTATAGAGAAAAGAGGATTAAAGCTTGGAAAGGCCATGTACCAGGAACTGACTGGACTGAGAAAACCAGCATTAGATGAAAACCGTGTTCTTCACTGGCCAGTTCTTTTTCTATATGCAGAGGTCCTATCAAGTGATTTTATCGAGGACTTTTGTGAGTCTGATCTTTTTTCATCACATCTGGACATGATATCCTTCTTATATTGTGGTTTAGTCACAATGGTCATTCCAATAACAGGAGAATGGCAACATTTTTTCTTCCTGATCTTTGCAGGGTTTTTAAAGTTAAAGATCTACGTTACCTTACCTTATTCATGTCATAATGTTATTTCTTTGACTTGGCCGATAATCCTTGTTATTATTTAGGCAACCTTTTGTCACATCCAGGTGTATCATATTTATTGACACATTATATATATATAATGGAAAGATTGCTACTCGTTTTCCTTAGCTTTTTGGGCACGTGTTTTCAGAAGGTTCCCAGTCATTGCCTTGGGATAAGGATAACTCTTACACAAGGGAAGCTGTTGAGTTGTACTATCAGGTTTGTGGTGGCTATAAGTTCAAATTAGTACAAAATGGACGTGACTTGTTTTCTTAATTGCATATTATGACTCTTATGAAAGATAAGAGTCAGAATTTTCTGAACTTTGAGATGTTACTAGTCAATCGTTGTTTCTATGATTTACATTTTCATAATGCTTCATTGGTGGTCGGATGGCTTCTCCGCTATTCATAACTGGCATAAAACATCTTGATGATTGAACATCTAAGGAAATAAACCTGGATGTTGCGCAAGTATAATTGCTTTAGAAGCATGCATGATAGTTTTGGTTTCCTTCTTTTGATGATAAACTCTATCATCCCCATCAAAGGAGATAAGGACTCTAAAACAAAATACCGATAGGTAACCATTTTTATGAATCCTCAATTTATAAGAAAACTTCTTTAAGAAGACATTTCTTTCAAAAGAAGAAATAATAAGAAATGGTCATGATACAATTCATGATAGTTTTAGTAATAATATGTTCTTCATGATAATTTTAGTAATAATATGTTCTTCAATTATATGGCCATTTATATCCAAGACATTGTTTTTTGTGACTATTAAGTTGGCATTGCTTTCCTGAGTTTTTTTGTTTCAAGTTGTAGCCCTCAAATATTTGTTGATGTCTGAATATTGCTGGACTTTCATTTCTGAAGTTCGGTATTGTTATTGAGGGGATCTCACTACTTTATGGTTTTTGCTGATGTTAAGTGTTTATTTGGCGAATCAGGCTTGCACGGGGACTATCTTGTCAAAGAAGGAAGTTTTAAGGTATCTGCTAGAGGGTTCAGTTAATTCTCCCTTGGATGGTTTCTATGAAGACGAGAAGGATTCAGAAGAATCAGAACAACATTCGGATTGTTCAGTCTCTTCCATGAGTATGTCCATCACTTTATCTAATGGCAGTGCTTTCATGTTACTGTTCCATGTAAATAAAACTTCTTGTGTTGTATCTGTCACATTTTAATGTCTTGTTATTTTAGATATTTGCTTTTAACTTTCCAATCAACGCACAAGACAAGTGATTTAGTTTCAGACAACTGACAATTCTACCCAACTACTAACTACATTACAAGGCTGTTAAATTGTGTCTAACAATTGACTGAGAATTCACATATGTAGCATAAGTTTTTATACTTCACAAAAATCAATATATCATGTGAAAGAGAAAAAGGCTATATTCTCTCTTTAAAAGAATCCATATTCGAGCAATATATAAAATGCCTAAATTAGCTTAATAGGCGAAAGAAAACCAGTAATTTCTCAAAAATAAATTCTCTTCATATCTATTCTATATTCTCACTTGATATACATCAATTGTTTTATTTTTGTTTTTTCTTTTGCTTGAATTTATTTCGTTGGAGTATTACTGCATCTACCTGGCTCTGTGTGTATGCTGACAAGATTTGTGATTTCATGTTAATCCATCTCTACCTTCTTGTTTATTTTCTACAATAGGCACTCAGGTTTGTATTTAGCTTACTGAATGGGTCATCCTAGCATGTAGCTTTATTTTGTATGTCTGGGGTTATCATGATATGGTTCTTCCTTTATTTTGACCAGGTGTGAACTCCGGTAAATGGATTAAGGTGAATGAGAGAAAGACTCTCCTCGATATTTTGCAGCAATCGAACTACATCATTCCTGCAATCCCAGGTATTTATGATTTAGAAAATTATGTACAAAACATTTCCTTCTCGTTACTGATTTCTGAACTTTTTCTGTTATGCAGTGTTCTTTGTTGTTTCGAAGAATTCTAGCTTCTATAAAGAGTTCAAAGCTGGTAGTTGGACGCCACCTTAAAAGCTCCAAATAGCAATTTAATACTCATCCAAATAGCATTTTGTGCTGGGCTATGTTGATCCCGTGAACAACATGTGTCAAAACATGCGAATGTATTATTGATTTAGGATTTAAAAAGATCTTCCTTTTGTTCATTTTTTGGTTGCATTTGTTGGATGCAAATTATAGTCAGTTATTCAAGTATTCCGTTTCCGACTATGCAAATCAAATGGCCAACCAGAAGGTAATTTTCCTAACACTTCATGTTCTTCTGAGGGTTAATGACTGATTTTATCCTGGTTGCTTCATTCTGTACCACATTGCTTTTTGAATATGCGTCTGTCTTAGAAGATGATTGTGAGGGGTAGTATTTGATACCAGGAATTTACATTGAAATAATGATACTTTTTTGTTTTTACACTCGCAAGGGAGGTTCATGATATATGCACATAGAAAATATAAAAAAAACGCTATTCTGTTCGGGAGAATTGAAATCTTTTTATTCGCAACTGATATCATGTATCATTGATTCGTAAGAAGCTTATAAACCTTTATGTTGTGTTTAATCTTTTTTTAGTTCCTGTATGTACTAAATTAACATTTCATTGCTTTAATCATCCAAGAAAGACATTCTACTGCTTTACAAAAATATTTTAAATGTATGTATAAGATTATGCAAAATAAAAAAGACAAAAATTACTTTTAACAGCACTAAATGTTGCAATAGCATATTAAATATTTAAATCATTTATTCATTTCTAGCTATTTAATTAATAAATAAATATTTCCTTTTTTTGTAATCCAATATTTTAATCTAATAATAACAAAAATAATAGTTTCTCCTCGTCAGAGATGAAGATCACGATGTAAATCGAAGAATACGTCAGAAGATCCAAGTTTTTTTGGAATCCCTTCGCAATCCTTTTGCCGTTGAGATCCAATCATTCGGGCCAACATATACATATATATATATATATATATGGAGAGAGAGAGAGAGAGAGAGAGANCCAAGTTTTTTTGGAATCCCTTCGCAATCCTTTTGCCGTTGAGATCCAATCATTCGGGCCAACATATACATATATATATATATATATATGGAGAGAGAGAGAGAGAGAGAGAGAGATATTTGCTTGAGGTAATTGTTAAAAAACAAACATTGAACTGGAGTTATCCGATTGGATCTCAACAGTAACAAATTTGGCCTCAATGTGATGTCCCAATACTGTAATCTCAGATGAAGAAAGAATCAAAGGCGCGGCGAGTAAGAATTCAACGAGTAAGAAATAAAAAATCTCCCTTTGCCATCTCTCTTCATGGATATACGATATGTGGCAGATTGATGTCCTTAGTCCTGAAAGAGCGTCCAGCGGGAACTAGGACTTATCTCGCACTTGAAGACGACAACACAACCAATATTTTCTTCACAGGGTCGCAACAACCTAGATAATCATTTTCGCAAAAAATATTAAAAGGAAAAAAAATGTTGGTATGGTGAAAAAATGTTGGGCATCAACTAGGGGAAAAAAAACAGGGTGTAATTTTTTCTTTCACAGAGTGGCAGATAGCAAAACAATCACCACTCTACATGCAGTCCCCAACAGAAGAAAAAAACCCCATCGCCTGGTCAGAAGAAATCAGAAGCACAAGCATACAGTAAAATCCTTAATGCAAAAGGAAAAAAAGGAATCTTCTTGTGTACATGATGCTGACAATAAAGCCACTGAGCTCCATGACATGATGTTCTCAACCAAATTAATGGAGTCTCCCCCCTCCACTCCCTTCCTGGATATTGTACTAAAGACGATCTAAATTTCTGTCATCAATCTCCGATTATCCACCCTTTAAATCTTGGTCATTCTGCAAGTGAAGAAAGAGATTAAATCACTGGACCATAAGCAAGTCGCATTATCTTAGCATTTCTCAAGCTTCTCTTTATAGTACCAAGGTAAAGGCGTTGACCTTTCATACCATCAAGCTTAGTTTCTTTTCTAATTTGAAGTGTTTAGACTAATAGTTTATTTCTCAATGACACCAAGGAAAAAAATTCTCCTTCCTTTGTGCATAAATCTTTTAATCAGTTTCTATCCAAAACGTTTCATACATCCCTGATCTTGTAAAAGTTAAGTACAATGCGGAGATCTGAAAGACTGAAACATATCCAGTTGGAGAGGATATAGTGAATGAATTTTCATCTATTAAGGATATTGATTATCCACATTAATAAAGAGTTTTGACAATGAACTAGAACATAAACTATCAGCAAACCAGCTTACAGTAGATGTAGATGTATTGATGAAATGAGGTAGTGTGTGCAAAATTATTGGGGATACCTATCGGTTTTGTGCATATGCCAGAAAGGAAGCATGTAAGAATTTGATGTTTCCATAGATAGAACACCTTGAACACACACTCAGCCATTTCAGAATTTATAAATTCCACAACTTACTCTAAGACGTTCGGTAATGTGATCATCTATGTCGCATAGTATTTCGTCCTTGTCGCTCTCACGGATATAAACAAGCATGTAAGCATTTGATGTTTCCACAGAACTAGATGGTGTGCCATTTTTGTCAAGATTTGCCTGTGCTAACAGTGATAAGCCAAGAAGATTACAGATCAAAATACTAAAGGATAAGGAAACAGTGCAAGGCAGCTTATGATAACCTTTTGTTCACCACCATATTGCTCATCGAGTGCCCTTTTCATGTCCACTTTTGTTACAACCTCATCATTAAACATATACCTGAAACAAAGTCCTTAACAATTATCAACCCTAATCAAATAGTTATAAATTACAGAAATAGTTGAAGGTTTAATTCGATAAAGAACTTAAATAAGGATGTTCTACTAGATTGCATGTGTTATTTGGGAGATCTCGACCTGAAACAGAAGATATAAAGAAGAGAAAAGAATGTAGAACTATCTATGGTACCCATGCAAAACAATGGGAGGAATTAGAAAACAAATGAAGTAATACTTGTCAACAATTGCCAATGTTAGCTCTTACAAAAGTGTCAAAAGTAAATAAGAGTTGCCTAGGGAATGAAAAATGTATTATACGAAAATGGAAAATGGGAGTTTCTTACAAAAAAGAAAAACATAGATGGAAATCACACACAAGCAACAACCCAAGGATGCATCTATCACTTCCAACACATGCTTTCGTGGAGGAAAGGTTTGTTAGAAGAAAATAGGAACATAAGAAAACACAGTGCAGCATTTAATTGATGCATACCATTGATCACAGAGTGTTGGCCGAATAAATGCATAGTAGTGCCCATGTTGCACTTCACCACTGTGTACAAGCACACTGCAGATGTTGAAAACGAAATTCAACTTAAAATCCATCAGAAGTGCAATGCTTCGACAAAGTGTTACAGTATGACTGGGTGCTAAGTAAATTATTCGAATAGTTACCTTAAGTTGAGATAATACTTAATAATTTTCTATGTCAAGTTAAGAATTCTCTTTTTCCAGATTTCGTCATTAATAGGAAGTGGTTTGATTAATAATAAGCTCCTGATTCCAGCATAGATCTAGAAGCAAAAAGCATACAGAAAATAGACACATAAAGAACCATGTGTAGCATGAATCAACTAATCAAGACAAAATTTCCTAAAATGTTATTGTGCAATGCAGCTAATATATGTGATCATGCTTGAATTAAGAAAGGGCTTTGTGAAAGAAAAAAATAATAATAAAAGACAGACAAATGTTATCAATGAATCAGATGATGCCACCAAATCTTAATAACTTAATCAAATGCACTCTAAGAAAATTACTAAACAGATAAATTGTCAAAAAAGAGGCATGATATGTGGTGACAACACAGTTGTCTCAAGTTCCCATGATAAATGTGCGAGGTCAACAATTCTTAAAAACAATATCGGAACAATCACCCATGGTGCTTATAGTATAATTTAGAGATTATATACTACATGCTAATGCCAGTCCATACACCCGATAACACGTTGTCATATCCATTATAAAAATAAGACTGTAAAGCATATATGCTTCTGCTTCATGAGAAATGAGGATCCTCAATTCCGTAAGACAAACTTATGGGCATATCCCCGCAAAAGATAGGATGACTGAGATACATAGTTATGATATTTAAATATATCTTTCAAGGACCTACTGTTCTTTACAAGCACGAGTAAAGGGGAAATTCTTTATCAAACATAACCTTTACGATAGACTGTAAAAAACAAAAAAAAAAGCAGGAGAGAAATCTTAATGCACAATTGGATGATGGTAAAGAAGAAAACAAAAGAACATAGATTATCACCTATGAAGTGTGTAAAGATTACGGATCCTCCTATCTGCAACTGAAGAAAGGTACCTCCCATTATCTCTATCGAGATCTAATTGTAGAGGGAACTCATAATGATCATTGACCTGATTATTGTACACATTTGAGTTTCAGTAGAATGAAATAAAAAGAAAATAAAAACACTCATCAGTTGGATGAAAATTATTTGATATTTAGCATCTGAATTCTCAAAAAAAAGTATAGCTTCTGAAACTGACAGGAAAAAAATTACAAAATAAAAATACACTCATGCTGGACTCATTCTTGATCTAGATGCATAAGCAACAACATGAATTTAGCATGACCAGTTTTTAAGCTAAAAGTCTTACATAAATGCAATTGACAAGAGGATGATAATATGCGCAATATTCATCATATTTTTATCCTTAGGCAACACTAGAAATGATTGAAATTTTACATATTCAAAGTTATTCCTTTTAGAGCGAAAAGGATGACTCATTTTGATCAAATGTCATCTAAATTTAATCATTTATGTTGTTAGGGACTTTGAGCACTACAAAAATGTTACAAATCAAAATAGTCCGTAAAACAATTTTATACTGAGGACTTGTTACAAACCATGTTCTTGCATGGTCTACCCCTTAAATCTGTCTACAATATCCTCTTGTTTCTTCAAATCACATATAAAGAGTAACTATCTTATACACCATGTGGTGGTACATCAAATGCCCTGGATAAAGGAGCTTCCTTTTCATTATTTTTTTGAATTTTTCATCATAATATATTTTTCTACTTTGTAGAAACACTTCAAAATACCCATCATAATAACCAGGTCTAGATGTATATGGATTTAAATTATAACCATCACGTATAGCCAAGTCTAGGTATATATAGATTTAAATTATAACCATCACTTATAGCCAAGTTTAGGTATGTATAGGTTCAAATCATGTCTCCAGCCAAACATAGAAAAACTGTATTATGAAGAAAAGAGAGAAAAGAAAAACATAAACATCATACAAGTTAAAAATGATCAAGAAATGGTCTATTCTGTAATCTGTATTGTCCTATCTCAGTCATATTGATATGTCACATGGATTAAAGAAAGTTAATGATTGTTAGTAATAGAGTAATGAATTATGGGGTCCAAAAGGATAAATGCATATAATGATCAGATGTAAGTAGCATCTAGCAATAAATATGCCATGTGCACTTAAGTGATATTGTAGTATACCTTCTTGGCTGTTCTATCTTGTGTGGGATCATATTCAAAGCGTTTGAGATGAAGTTGCAACACTGGAGGGAAATCGAGAAAAAGAACACCTTTCTTGGCATCCTAGATGATGGAATCATATTCTTATATTTATGACAAGTGTCCAAAATACCATCATAGAAACATGAAGGATCATGTGTGTGACACATGTCAGAATGTAAGAAGGCCTTTTCTTGACTAAAATAAGGAAATGAGAAAAAAAATTCAGCATCACAACCTTGCATGATCTGTTAAAATTGCTTTAAATCCTGGCGTGACATGAAACATAAGAGAACAGTACTAATGATCAGAGTTGTTTTTATTAATGGAAAGGCCTATAGTTACTATTATAGATTGGTTCAAGGAATGCACACTGATCAAATGAGCAACACCCCATCTGTAATTAGAGGGTGAATGTGTCACGTAAAAAACTATTCTAATATTTTTTCCTCATGAATTGCATTGGCGAGACAAATATATATGTCATAATAAACAGAAAGATCCAGAAAGGTTCGACCATATACCGATGAAAATGAAAGGGTAAAAAACAAGAAAGAACACAAATCAAGATATGTTGGAAAAAACATATGATTATTACAAAGTTAAAAGTTATGTTATGAAAGAAACTAATGTACGAGCAGATCTTTCATCAAGGAGATTATGTCAACATGAAAGAAGATGGCTTAATCAGTCCAATAATATTACATCATAAGAAAATTTGCAATTCTATTTTTTGAAGTTTGTAAATCTATCTCCAACTGACTTGTAATAATTTGCATCAGTTATTGAGCTAAATATATGCTACCAGAGAATAGAGCAAATATATTAGGCAAAAATAATATGATGTGAAATGAGACAGGAGGAAGTACAACTACAGAAAAGAATAAGAAAAAAAGACCATGAATAACACTACCCACCAGGAAATTTTGAAAGGAGAAAGCCACTTATGGTTTTACAATAGGCAATTCTGAGATTTAATATTTAGAAGTTGGATGTTTCTTTTTACCCAAAAGAAGAGTTAAATATTTCCGTAAAATTCTCGAAAACCATGTAGATGCTAAGATCATTTGACCCAAATATAAAATAACAAATGAGAGCGAAAACTTAAGACACAATATGGTTATGCCAATCATGCTTTTAAGATTGCTTATCTTTCTAGATGTACTTTAAGGAGAAAATCATTTAACCTGTAGGCCATACTCTTCAGCATCGTACTTGTTATCTCCATGAAGATTCTCAACTTCGACATACTTGTCCAAAGACGCATAGATATCCTTACATCCTTTAACATCAAGCTGAATATCTACACAAGAAATTTATCACCTGTTGCCTATATGACATAATGAGTAGTTTACAGCATGAAACCAATAACTGATAATAGTCATGTACCACAAAAGGACTCCTTTCTTGTGGACTTATAAGTGATATTAGTGCACTCTATGTAATTAATGTGGTGGCCTTCAAATAATTGTTGTATTGCCCCCTACACCAGAGTTCCTGTAAGTCGAACAGAATGATCCAATAGTATAAAACAACAGCCTTATTCATCTATAATACGCAAATCCTCAACCTCCATCTTGTCTTCCAATTTCTCAAAAAGAATCCTATTAAATTCTTGTACGTCGCACTGCACGAAAGAGTCATCTCTGCTCAGTCCAAGAGATTTTGTCAAATCCTCCGTGGAAACACTGGCATCATCATTCTGGAGCTTAAAGAATAGCCTCCGCAAGGCCAGTGGAATACTTTCCGATGGCAAATCATTCCGAGATATAGACATGTTGTACACAACCTGCAATTGCCAATTCAAAGTTTCAACAGGTGAAGCAATCAAGTAAACAATTAAAATCAAATTTACGATTTCAAACCTTCCTAAAAAAAGGGATATGATATAAACTTTGAAGAAGAGAGTTAATGTAACAAGTAGCCCCCTGATTCTTTAGTCCAACATAACATGTCTCCTTTTTTGAGTCATAATTGTTCTTTTTATTTACCCTGTCACTATCAGAGTAATATGTTGAAGCTCGAAGAAAGACATTCATTATCTCATCATTCCTCTGATTTCTTGAACCATCAGAACCTGAATCCTTCATTGAAGAACCAAACGAGTAATAATCGTTGAAACCATCACTGACTTCAGAATCTGCTGAGTTTTCTTGAAGAATAGATGTCATGGGATCCACCTGATTTTTTGAACCAACATAATTTGCTTCCTTTTCTGGGTTGCAAGGGACATCTTTTATACTTCTCATGCCAACCTCAACTATAACAGTGTCATCTATAAGATATCCTCTAGATGAATCATAAAGTTCACTGAGGGGCATAAAAAAATTGAAGCCCCAATCTCTTTCACGTGTATTAAATTTATGTTGGGACTCTGCAATCAAAAGGGCAAGAAAAAACATTATAATTTGTAAGATGTTAGGCCACAAAAGGCAAAGGTCCACAGCATATTAAAATGCTACGCAGCGCCACTTAACTAGAATTGACATTTAGACATAAATTCATATATTGAGGTTGCAAATACATTATAACCAACATTTTTAAACAAATCTAACTCAAATAGCAATTAGAAGTAACTTTGTAATTGTGACACATCGAATGTAATATTGAGAATTCTGCAGTTTATTGGTTATGCATTGTAAGCATAAGAAACAACTTTTTTAGAGTATGCATAAAAATTAATATTAACAAAGTCCAAACATATTTGAAAGTCATGAACCAGCTATGTCAAAGCAAACTGAGGCAAACATGAGCATAAAGGATTAAAGTAGAAATATATAATATACACCTTATATGACTCAAAAATATGGGACGAGACACAAATTCCAAATTACAAGATCAATGTATCATCAGAATTTGTATGATAGCATATTTGTTAGGAGACTGTCAATAAACTTTCTCTGTCGTGTAAAAAGGAGAATTGCTGCTAAAAGACAAAGCGAGAACATCGTGGGAGCTATATATACAATGTGTGTGTGTATACTTGTCTTTCTATCAAATTTCGTGACTTCTAAAACAATGATCAAATATATATATATATAATGTCCTTTGTAACAACTGCGTGAATCTGTAACAATAGCTCCACAAATTTAAATTAGAAGCAGCTGATGCAACAAACCATTATAAACTATAAAACAACGAAAATGTATTAAGAAATTTTCTTCTTTACAAAAGAAAATCTCAAATAAAATCATCATAACATCCAAGGGTACCTTGTTTTCTTGAAAGTTCATTGTTCTTTTGGTTGATCACAGTGATGCTGAACTGTACAAACCTTTTCCGATCATCAGGTAAATCAGCAGCGTACAAGTAGATACACAAGTGGTATGCATCGTTACCTTTTGGGTATATAAGCAATCGCCTGAATCAACAGATTCCCATAAAAGGTACAAGCATAAATTTTAGCAGAAACGACAATACAAGCAGCTTCATGGCCAAAACTGTTAAGTGAAAGATATCTCTCATACCACTTGTAGCCTTCTACATAGAAGACGTCAGAAAAGTGCTGAGTGGGGCGTTTCGTGAAATCCTTTATCTCCCAAGTGATCCGGTGCTCTGGAAGATGCTCCATCTCGTTCTCTGCGACCCGCAAATACCATAAGATTCCATCGACACCAACTTCAAAGCAAAAGTTTAATCAAATTATTGAAGCAGTCTCCTATATAAAATTTTGACATCAATTCCACGACACAATGCATTAAATCCAAGTTCGACCCTTATTATCCATCTTCGATTCTTCTCCGTGCTCCACTACAAGCATGTTGACATCCTCCTGCGACGAAAAGGAAAAGAATCCAACAGCACGAGTCAGAACAAAGGTACGATGGAATCGCACACCTCAAAACCCCCAAGAAATCACTTCCGAGGCAGATTTCTCCATCTTGATTAAACCGACGCCAAATTAGGAGTCAAGAACTGGAAGTAATCGCATCTGAACGCATCAAAACACCGCGAGAGAAGAAACGAAGGCACGAGAAAGAGCAGAGCGCGTACGCCGACAGACGGCGCGGAGGATGGAGGGCCATTGTCCGTGTTTTTGCCTTTTGTATGAGTGCCAATCCCCATGGCTCCGGCGGGTGGAGGAAGCGGCGCCGGAGAACTCGCTGCAGTGTGGCCGCCGCGGACAACGGGAATCCGATGAAGAAGGGTCGCGGAGGCGGCAAACGGAGGGTGATGGAGTTGCAGGATTTTTAGAACCCGGGAAACTTTGTCCGGATTTTTATTCCCCGAGTTGGGGCACTCTCGTAATTTCTTATCTTTTGGAACCTCCTTTGGAAAATTTAAATATATATATATATTATATATATATATATATATATATATATATCCTTCTCAGACATTTTCCGAGAGCCTATTGTTAACTCCGCTAAATATTTTATTATTTGATATTATTGTGTTTGTTAAAAAGGACTACCCATTTTGAACCATAGAAATAAATTTTGTTGTAGAATATACAATTGAAATGTTAAAAAGTATAAATAAAAAAATAAAATTATGAAGAAAAACTTTATTATATAAAAGTTTAGCTTTTTATATTTTGTTATATTAAAATTAGTTTTCCATGTTCATCACACTAAAAAAATTATTTAGTTTTGATTAGCATATAAGAAATGTCAGTGATCTCATTCCATTTTTTATTTATTAAGAGAACACGATATCATTATATTCGTTTTATTAAGATCAATACGTGGAGCATATGAGATGAGAAGTTTAATATTTTGTATCAAATCATATGTGTTTTATTATAAAGATCTCGATGTTCAAGCTAAATAATATGGTGTTCCAAATTTTCAATTATGAATTGTAACACGTGTATCGTTTAGTTGGCCAACAGGGTTTGTATTGGTGCACAACACAGCCGGTGTTGGGCAGTCTGAAGCGACGTAAATAATTATATTTTAGACTTCAAGATTAAGTTAATAAAGTGATAATATTTAATTAGTTTTAATTTCAAGATTAAATAAATAAATAGAGTTTGAGGAGAATTAAAATTAGAGAAATCTTAATCCCACCCCTATAAATAGGCTTAAGAAGAGAGAAAATATTCATAATTTTATTCTCTTCCCAAAATCCTAGTCATCGTAATTTATCTCTCTCCTCTATTCCTCTCCCGCTATATGTTTAGGTAAGAACATATACATATATATATATATATATATATATCCAACTATAGGAGAGTGTGGAGCAAGGAGGAGAAGATCAATGTAGATTCAATTCCTAAAAATTTTACAAGATTCAATATGTAAATAGACGGATTCTTCTAGATAAACTTGTTCATGATAGATAAATTATATGCTAGATAATGACAATTTAAAATACTATTAGATTATTGATCCTTGTTAAGTAATGATTTTACATGCATTGATGTACGTTTTATTTAATGAAATTTATAGTCTAACGATGGAACATGATTCGCGTCCTCCTTGGACACGACCTACGTCTGTCGATGCTAAACTGGAAACACTACGCGTCGGCAAGACACAGACCGTGTTCACCCTGAACATGACCATGTCCTGACACGAAGAAACTCTAGCGTCGTCGTTGCGTTGAACGCAGCTTAATTACACCGGACACGGCTTTGTGTCACCTGATGTCATGATGACTGTGTCATGAAATAAATATTATTATAATAGTTAAAGAATAAGTACGATACGACCTGCATTGAACCGGACACGATCCGCGTCGGCCGAAGAAGTTGAACATTAAACTCTAACTTGATACGGTCGTAAAAACAGCCCAAGGTTGAGGACAAACACGGGCGCGTTGCCCCTAACGCATTGGTCGATATTATTATTTTATTAAGAAACCGGATGACGACGCACCTCATCAAAAAACGGACACAGTCAGAAAATGACATATGTCATAAGAGGTTTATGTTATAATGATGGGAAGATAAAACACAAATTGTCTATTTCACCTGACATGGCCTGCGTCGACTCGTCGAAACGGTCGTCAATGAGACTGCAATCAGCTTCGAACACGGACCATGTCCGTGTCCGACACGACCCATGTCGGCGCTGCTAGAATGACTTTTAAAGGTATAATTGAATAGTTTATTTTCTAATGTTTAAGAATTAATTATGTGGACAAGATAAAGGGGAATCATGCTTCATCCAAATTAATTATTAATATCACCATATATTGTTAAAATTTTTGGAGCACAGTGATGTTAAAGATAGAGTGGATAGAGCATCTACCATCTAGTTAATGTTGCTTGTCTACTCTCCATCATGTAACAAAAAAGATTTTTCGAGCATTCTATATGATCAAGGCTTGTGCACCCTCATTGACATATGACGAGACTTTCAAAACTCATGAGCAATTCAAAGTCACCAAAGCAATCATCAAAGTCATTTTAAAATCACTAATGAGATAAGTCAAAGATAATCATTTGGTCTAAATATTATATTATCATATTGCATTAGATGAATTATGATTAGTGATGATTTCATGATAAAGTATGATTGATGAAAGTTAAAGAATGATCATGATGTGGAGTAATTGATGTTTGACCATAGTCATACCTTACTCCTTATGTAAAATATGTTCAGAGTGATTGATGTTTGACTATCAATTATAACTCGCTCTTGATGCAAAGATGTTATGTTAAAGATGAAAGTATGAAAAATGTTATATTAAAAATGAAAGTATGATAAAGATGAAAGTATATTAGAGATGAATATATGTTAAAGATGAATGTGAGTATGATAAAAAGATTAATGATGAAGCAAAATATGATGAAAAAAAGTGAAGCAATTGAAAAGAAATAATTGATATTTTGACTTTTAGTCATCAATTTATTCTTATTTTTTTTATCATGTCATGCTTATCTATTATTACTAGCGTTATAGTTCATGATGTATTTTCTTTTCTCCTTGTATTGGATCCTGCATGTGAGTGATTTGCAGTGTCTATGGCCGGTGATGCGGCAGCGATATATGCTCGTAGTGACTGCTGCTGCACATGACATAGTGATCCTATTAGTGTCTCATTCAGTATTTTATATTGAATTGTATTAGTTAGACCTTGAGACAATTTCATATGATATAAGACTTTCGCATATGTTCCTTTATGTTATGAAAAGAAGATTTTAAAGGTTTTTATTTATTACGCATTTTTTTACTAATCTTATTGGTCAACTTTAAAGTCAAGTTAGAGTATAATGTATATATATCATAGCGCTCAAGAGAACATTCTGCCACGTGGCGAGGTCGTCTTCTGTGAGTGTTACATGAACATTCTTGAATAGTAAATAGAGGTACAAACAACAAATTAAAAATTTTAAAAATTGATTTGATCCAATATAATTTTCATATAATCTAATATTAAAAAAAATCTTGGCACTAGGTAGTTTATAATTTTTTTAAAATCACCCGATAAGCCATTAAAGTTTAGATAATATATTTTTTTAACGTTTTTAATATATATATATATATATATATATATAATTTCTTGATTAATATAAAAACATGTGAATAAAATATTAAAAAAAATACATAATCTATAAATAGTACACTAAAAATATAATACGCGATTGATGTTAATTCATAAAATATAATTTTTATATTATAATAAATAAATATATGGTCCGGAAACTATTAAAAAAAATTGAAGACTTTTTCTTGGTACTCAACGACCTTAGTGTCAAGGACGGACTATTAACACCTGACTAATTTGGAATCGAGGTAAAATGCAGATGATATTACTCTGACCAAATTGATAATCCTTCAAAGATCGAACTCGATTCCCGGAATTACTAGCTATTGTCATCCTTTGGATATATTCCTACTAATTAAGTGTGTAAACTAAACTTAGTTTGATAAGATTTTTTTTTATATTTAGAAAAAAAAATTACCCAAAATATATAGAGTAATTTCTTTCTACATAAAAGAACATCCTACTCGTATCACTTTCACTTTCGATCATAAATATGGAACAAAGTAATGTTCCACACATTTATTATCCCCTTTCAATTAATTTTATTCCACATGCCTTCAATTGATTTAACACTGTACTATGAAAAAAAACTAAAAAAATCAAATTAGTATCAATAATTAATTAGATTATTTATACATATTTTGGTGTTGGAGTTAAAATCAAGTTATCTGTTTTTAACGTATGATGAATTACGCTAATCTCTATTTTTTTCTGCCAACAAAGGAAGGGTTGGCATGACACTAATGAAAATGACCCAACTTTTTTACTTAAGAAACAATATTTTTTATTTTCTTAAATATTTTCAAAGTATTTTTTATATTTATCTCATATTCTAATCTCAATATATTTAAATCACAAATCTATGTTTATCAATATTTTAAAGAAAAGCAAAATATCATATTCTTAAAATTATCTATCTATGATTTTCTAATTTATCAATTATATTTTAGTGCCTATCGGCCCTAAGTTTTGTTAAATTTATTGCTAGAGTAAGATATGAGTTTCTACTACAACGAGTTAAGAGTAAAAAAAATCATAAACATGTCATTATATTTGATTTTTAGGATGATTCTAATTGGTCATATGATCTTCTATCATTGAACCTGGTCTGCTTTTTTTCTAACTCATTAACTGCAAAAAGGGGATATAGAGAATTAAGAATATAGAAAAAAGTGCATAAAACTTATTAACTACAAAAACGAAACATAGAGATTTCAACTAAATCTCTGGATAATAGTCCTTCGATTTCACTTGATGACTGCTCAAAATGATGTGTGCCTAATAGATTCAATTCACACATTTGTTGGCCTTGCTATAAGCATGAGTTAATTGTGCCTCTCATTTTATAAGTCAATATGAGGTTATAACTTTGGTACCTTCTCCATCGAATTGTGTATTATTTAGATGATGACGAGTTCACTTCCAATTTTACTTTTCGTAGCCTATATTTCATACATATTAAAGCCTATAAGAAAACTTACCAGTATATTAAATAAATAAAATAAGTTATAAATAATAGCAATTTTTTTCAATTAGTTAAGTGGGTAGATAACTTATAATTTCATATAAAAGGTTGAAGGTTCAATTATCATCTGACCCTGATCTTATATAATTATCCGTCACGTTGGCCCTTCCTCCTTTTGGCCTTGTTATGTTATTGAGAGAGGAATTATTCGTTTGAGAAATTTTGCTTTAAATCATAGAAAAATCACACACTACCTTGATTCCAACTATAATAACACCCGATGGAGATGTTTGATTATACGTTGGCAAAGGTGAAAAATCGCTATCGCATAATCAAAGTTTTGATATAAATATGTCATGATTGTAGGATTTATTGTAAATTCTTTTTATACCGATGTTCATGGTGTCTAGAGTTACTAACATTTGATTAATTCGATGTTGAGATAAACAATAGAACAATATTTCTCTAATCAAATTGACGATTTAAAAGTTCGAACTCGGGACTATTAGCTTGAGGCACACGGCTAATTATTTGTGCTAATCAAATAAAATATTAAAATTCAAATAAAGAGATTTTAATAAAACATAATATATAAATATTAAAAAAGAAGAAATGTGTATTATATGATGTATACCACATATTTTACCATCAACATTTTGTGCTATGACTTCGATATTATTATTTTATTAATTTAATTGAACTTTCTCTACATGAAAGTGATCCCATTTAATTTTTAGGTTTAGCATATACTATTGTTTATTCTTAGTTACATCCCAATCATTAATAAAGTAATAATAAAATAAAAATAAGAACAACTCATTGTAGATTATTTTAAAATTTAAAAACATGAGATTATAATGTCAATTTTTGGTCCTACACTTTACGAGAAATATATGTTATTTTATATATCATCACTATTAAGTATCCGATTTTTTGTATGCATTGTTACCCAGAACGGTTCTTTCGTAAAAGAAAAGATGAAATAAAACTCTATTTACGTTATTCTATCAAATATTAATAGAAAAAGAGCATACTTAGTATTTCAAATTTAAAATAATAATTGCGATGTGAATAATTAACTATTATCAAATAATTATTTTATCAGTGATTGTTTAAATATTTTCTTTTATTTATTTGATAATAATTCTTAATTGTTGTTCGGCTTTGTGGGCCCAGTTATGCCGCACAAGAGACCGCATCATTTTATTATTATTATTTTATAATATTCCTATTTCCTTGTCCAAGTGTTTTATTTTCACCAAATATACCCTAAATTAGGGTTTGCGCCGTGCCCGCACCCGTCCAGTCCTCTTTCCCTTCTCCCGGCCGCAACTCTTGAGCTCTCCTCGGTGCAGGAATTCGACTCGGCGCTCCGGACTTCCCCTTCAATCCACGGCTATGGGGCGGAGGGTGCCGTCGAAAGGGAAGAGGACGGCTTCGGACGGCGATGACGAGGCGCCGCAGTTGATCCATACCATCAGCAGCGACGACGAGGAGGCGAACGAGGACCTCACGCTGGAGATCGTGGAGAAGTCGCGGCGGCGCGAGGCGAAGCGCAAGAAGGCAGAGGATGGCTCCTCTGTTCCTGGCGGGGTGTCCTCGGTCATTGAGATCTCACCCGCTTCATCCGGTGAGCGGGAGCTTGCCTCTGATGCGAATCCCGTCCCTGCAGAAGGAAAAGCACCTGCACTGGACAAAGATGTGAAGAAAAAGAAGAAGAAGAAACCCAAAAAGATAAAGAAAAAGAAGCAACCGGAAGAGGCAGAAACAGTAAGATTCATGCTCTCTCTCTCTCTCTCTCTAAAGGTTGCAGTTTGTGGATATAACAAGAGAATATATTTGTGTTTTTGCATTCTCACTTAATTTTGGTAGAGCTTTGTTATTTGATTAGATAGTTTGTAACTTAAAATGAAATCTCAAAGTTTCGTATTTGTTTTGATCATCGCGCACTTAAATTTATGTGATCAGTATTCTGAAGAAGGTTTAGTTTTGAAAAACAAGTTGCTGAAATTTTGATTGCTTTTATTTCAGACACCAGTGAGTACTGTTGAAGATCAGCCAATGAGAACAGATGAATTTGTGGACAATGTGGCTAATGAAACATCTGACAATGCAGTGTTGCGAAAGCTTCTTGTAAATCTTAGTCTATCACTCTTAATCAGAGTTCTGTTGGTTTCATATTGATATTGCTAAAAAAAGTTAACATGATTTAATATTTGCTTGCTTTTCCATAATTAGCGTGGTCCAAGGTACTTTGATCCTGGGGAGAGTAATTTGAGCACTTGCTTTAATTGTGGTGAAGAGGGCCATACATTTGCAAATTGCACTGCGGCGAAGCGAGACAAGCCTTGTTTCATTTGTGGGTTGTTTGGTCACAACTCAAAGCAATGCATCAAGGTGGGGAGCATATTATGTTTAATCACGTATCTTTCCCCTTGGTTGTCTAGCATTTATCTCCTTTCTGTAAAAAAATGACCCATCACATAGCTGTTGGAGTCCTGCTGATTTGTGATTAAGTAGAAGGCTTCAAATTATTGGTTTTGCTGTCAGCATTTCAGAAAAACAATTTACTTGAGAACCTACATTTAACCAGAGATTTAAGAGTGTACAATTTAGAAGGGATGTGGTTGTTATCAAGTAGGAAAACAAGCTACTTTTGTGACAATCATCTTAGAAGGCCTGCATTTGTTCTCATGCAACTCTAATGCAAGCAAATGTAAAAAAAAGTTTTCTTCTGAAATTTAAATGAGTGAAAAGGTAGTAATATATTAATCTTTGGCAGTTCCACCTCGAAAAATATGTTGGTAATTCTCACATATGTTTAATGGATAAGCTAACTTTTGAGGTTTCTGTGGACACAATCTGTGGATCATAACATGGTTAGGTTTTCAAATACATTAAACAGTGAAGTAAAATTAGTCCAATTGTTTCCAAGGATACCTTGTTGCCCAACCTTCTGATTCGGAGCAGGTCGTATTCAAGAAGTTTAGCCATATGCTTGATTCATCTTCTTTGACCACCTTCCTATTGAAAAAAAAAACTATATTCTAATATTCATGAGGATGGCTTCCAAGAACTGCTGAGATTTTTCATCTTCCCTGATTAGATTCGGAATCGAGGAGAATGCTCCTTTCTCCGTCCATTTTACCATATTGATTTCTACAGCGTGGAGATTTGTAGACAGCATTTACTTGCATATAAGGTTTTCTTGGTGCTTGTTCTCATCCACTCTTTTGCAGTTTTTTATGTTCTTTTCGGTAGTATTAGCTGCCATACATCTTAGATTTGTCTGGACAGTTCTCTACATTATAAGACACTCAGTTTTGTTTATTATACTCTTCCCAATGAATCATTTTTAAATAGCTGAGTTACTACTTCAGCTGTCTATTTTGATTATTATATATTCTTATTTAACAATGCAGGAACAAGCTTGCTTTGTTTGTAAAAGAAGTGGTCACCGTGCAAAAGACTGTCCAGACAAAAATAAAAAAATTGCCCAGGATACAAAATTCTGCCTGCGTTGCGGAGATTTGGGGCATGATATGTTGTCATGCAGAAATGACTATCCTGTTAAGGACCTGAAGGTTAGTAATTCAAGACATTCTTTTCCTTCTAAAAAACCTCAAGTCTCTTCATGTCTTTCTTTATTTTTGTCTGCTTGGTTCTCTATGCATAACAAAGGAGATTATTATGATAGACTATGAAGCTGCATATAAGTGAGTAAGGTTTCACAAAATAAAAGTTTATTTCTATCTGTAATAAAAGTTTATTGCTGGTTATATCTGGCTGTAATGGCAGTTTGTTTCTATCACATAATAAAAGTTCATTTCTATCGGTTGCTAGTCTTCCTTCGAGTGCTAATTAGAATTACAAAATATGCTGTTTACATTATGTTTTTACCTTTTTTTCTCCAGGAAATAAAATGTTATATTTGCAATGACTATGGGCATCTGTGTTGTGTTGACTTCATGGAAAGTGGTCCGAGGGAAGTCTTCTGTCACAATTGTGCTGAATCTGGTCACACTGGTTCGGTAAGATGGAAGGACTTTGAAGCTGCTTTCTAATTATAATTGGTTTACATGTTTTCATCTGTTAAAACAAAGATGGTTTTACCTATGAACATCATCTCGTCCAGGGATGCGCTAAGACACGCGGTGAAAGTAATGGAATTTCATCACCAGCAGTATGCTATAAATGCCATCAAGAAGGACATTTCGCACGGGGATGTGCATCAAATACCAAGCCCAAGGTACTATAACATGAAAAGATCTTTCAATTTTTTTTTTATATTTTTACAGCATTTTTTAGAGATTTATTTACAGTATTTAACTTCTACTATTGGATTCCAGTCTCATACGTATTTCGGTGATTCATCAACACCTTCTAAACCTTCAGAGACATACATGGACAGTCCAAAGTTCAGATCAGTACCCCGTTACATTGGCAAAACATGGAAGGACACATTAAATTATGAAGAAAGACGTAATATGAAAACTGGTAAATCAAGAAATAGTGGTGATTACAGTGCTCATCGCCAAAGTCATCTGCATCGACAGAAGTCCAGAGGAAATCCAAGGACATCTGCTACAACACCATTAAAAGGGAGTCACATAGATTATTCTCTAAATTATGACGAGGCCTATTCTAATTCTTGGTCTCCTAAGAAGCGGAAACCTTTGTTTAGAACTCCCAGCTCCCGTGGCTCACAGAAAACATATAAGCATGAGAGTTCAGCTTCACGATTTGGTAATTATTATTACTGATCCTTTGGTAGCTGATGCTATTATCTACTGTTCAATTAGTTGAACCCTGCAGAAGTCATATTTATTAACTTTTTTTAAGTTAAACTGACCATAAAGTGAGCCTAAAGGTGGGCTTGACCAGTTATCTTTGCCTGCTTCGTTAAGTGGACACCAAACAACGGAAAAAGGTAAGCATATCTTTTATACATCTGTTTCAGATTTTGTTCTTTCTCAATATATAATTCCTGTTGCGATGGTTCCATGAACTTCCTGTTTTTAATATCTGGAGGTTGATATCCATGAACTTCTGGTTAGTTTTTCAATGTTGACATTAACAGATTACATGAAGGAGCACAGTGATACACACATTTCACGTTATTTCTATGTATAGATATGCTTCCAGCATCCCTTTTTTCCGATAATGACTTCCAGCATCCCTTTTCACTCTTGCAATTTATGGCTCTTGATTTAGTTGGAATATAACTGATTTATACAAGCTTGTTGAACTCGAGAGTTTAGATAAAATAATTTTTTAGCTCATAGAATCGTATAGTAAAGTCGAGTTCATATATCAAATAAATATAGTTATAAAATGAAAAATATACTATCAACGACAAATAAATATCATTATTGAGCATCCAAAATTATATAAGTTAGATCACTTAGACTCATTAACTATTTTTTTTGAACTTCATCCTTAATTATTAAGCTAAATAGTTCAAATTTTAAAATAATTTTGTTATATAAAGTGAGAAGTCATGTAGACTATGAATTTTATGACTAAAATCTTATATTGTGCCCTCATAAGATTCTACACCAATTAGATTCGTTTTGCTGATCTAAATTCTTTAAAGTTGTAAGAGTTAACTTGACAGTTTAACAAGCTTAGACATATAGTTTAAATGATTTTAGTTTGGATCTGATGTTCTGATGAATTTTCTTTATTTAGAATTAATGTGTTACTTGCATATCTTGTCACTTCAATCTTAATTAACCTATTGTGGCTTCGGATTCTGTTCTTGACATACTCTTCATCAAATATAACTTAGTTTACTTACCAAAAATCCAAGTATCAGTTTTCGCGTCCTCGCTTATTTTTCATCATGCAGGCACGTGTTATTGACTAATACGTATTCGTTGCATTTGCAGGGTGGAGGAATATTTCCTGCAAAAAACGGGACATTCTTTTTGTTATACTTCTGGCTGTTGATTATGTAACTTATGTCTGTATTGTATTCTGTTGCAGATATTTATACACCAAAACAAACTCTTAATTCGTATTCATTTATATTTCGATAGTCATTTTCAACCATTCAGTTGACTTGATATTTAATTGGTGAGGTGTGAAGATTCAAATTAAGCAGTGGTGAAATAATTCGTATCAAAACTCCCGAGTTCATGTTTCGTCATTGTTGCTACTTGTAAAGGAAGTTAGAATTCACTATTTTTCCCAATCGTTGCATTATCTTTATCATCGAAACTTTGGCTGATAAACGTCGAAGGGGTCTCCCCCATGAAACTTGATACAGAGAAATAAAAGATGATTTGGAAACAGAGGGATATATAAGTTTCATCGAACTCGGCATTGTTTGTGCATGTTAGAACAGTTGACTTTTTATTTGTGTGTAGGGGAAAGGAGAGTAATATGAAAAGGAAGATAAAAAATATTTTTATGTGAATAATAAATTTTTTGAAGAAAAAAGTTATGTTTTTTAACTAGCTAAAATTTATCATAGTCAAATTAGAATTGAAAGGAAGAAAAAAATATCCTCCATTTCTTTCTTTCCATTAACTTCTCCCCTCTTTTCATCCCTTTTCATCCCCTTTTGTTATTATCGTCCAAATTTTTGATGCGTCATTTCACATACCTAAGTTGAATAATAATATTCGAAATCAACAAGTTTCACAGCCACAATAATTTGTTGGGCTTCTTTGACCTCCTTAAGCACAACCCCCTTTGATTTCTTTTAAAAAAAATGGTTTTAATGCTTCTCTATTAAAGTAAATTTAAAAAATGTCCTAGTACAAAATATAATCCAAATCTCATGGACGATCATGACATCAAAATACATTTTCCGTCCAAAATTCGCTAACAAATCCGTCGTGCTACTCATAACATCGTGTACATTTAAACCTTTGTCAAAATTACTGCTGAATACTCCATAATTGCCAAGGATTTGCACCAAATTAGATGAGTCAAATTTCAGCATCACCATTGTACAACCCTCATTTCCTAGCATTTTTTGATACCAACCCTCATTTCCTAGCATTTTTTGGTACCCCAAAGCGTGCTCCTGACTTCAACCACAAGAATAGAGTGTAATTCCCGACGTAACGCACCTGCAACAACGAAACAATCATTAGATGTCCTGATTATATAACCCGCTCTCCCGGATTCACAAGATCTAGTGAAAGAATCATCTGAATTGATTTTAAACCAAAGGGACCTTCTTGATGAAATCAACAAATTTAACTCTAATGAAGAGGTGAGACCGTGAGAGGTCATTGGATTAAATTTCGACTTTGACATACAAATAAAAAGAACATTGGAACAAATTTAACTCAAAGGTGAGAGGTCATTTGTAACACCTCCAAATTTACACACCGTCACCTCATAGAATATAGACTTGAAGACGCTACCGTCTTACATCTTTGATATTTCTTTGACCAATCCACTAGTCAATACTATAAACATATCATTGCGGAAGCCATTACTTGACCTATAACCAGGACCTATGCCATGTGCAAGTCATTCATCACGAATCCATCATCATGCCATCGCTGCGCAACTCTGATCTATTTATACATATTTGCCTGCATGATCAAAATGCAGGGAAGACAATCCTCTCATGAACTATGAAGCCCAATATGTAAAGGATAATAATTCAATAGGATAAAGCATATATGGAGATATAAGTAAATATCATACAATCATTATAAAACGTTAACTTTACTTTCAATTTCATTTTATTTGCTTTACCTCTTTCTTTTAGTGACATCAGTCCATTAATATCAATCTCTTTCATCTTTCATTTCAATAACAGTGACAGGAATATCAAATACACCTAATTCTCATGGTATACAATATATCAGTATGTTCATGTCTAGTTCATTATTAATCTTGGTAGCATCTTTTAATTCAATCAGTAATGAGCAATTAACAATACATGAATATTCCAATGATCCGTCGTCATAATGGCTAGCTAGGCCATGGAGTCAACCTTAGACCCATCATTTAGTCTTCAATAACAGTAGTCCCAAAGGACTCAGTAATAGTTGATCCAGAAGAAGTCAACAATACTTCACGAAGAATTGATTGTTGTTTCTTAAAGAACCATTTAATAGTAACAATAACAGTAGGGATAAATCCCTCAATCCCTCGGAGCTTTTCTCTTCATGTTACAAGTTTAAACACAATCATTAACATCTTTTACTCTTCATTATCTATTATTATAAGTTCACGTGATAGTATACTAACTCTACCTCAATCAAGTTCAATCAATCAATAAAACATTACATTAATCATCCCGGGACACGGCCAACGTCAGGTGTGACACGACCCATTTTGTGTACCGGGTCAGACAATATCCAAGGTGTTCTATGGGGAGATGATGGACCGTGTTCAATGTAACACTGACCATTTTGATGTTTGGGTTGGTTTACCATTTTCTTTAGGATAAACATGGATGGTGACCTAGTCCGTTTACTTTCACAATATTTATCTTATTATTTTATTTAAGTAAGACACAATTCGTTTCAAGAAAATGACACGATCATTCTTTAATATCCCTAAGACATGGACTGCGTCCCTAAGGCACACAACCTCTTTTTGGAGGGCGTGTTGAGTTTGGTCGGAACAACCTGCGTCAGAGGTTGGCGCGGTCGTCCTCCCATGGAACGCGAACCGTGTCACGCAGTTCGTTTCCAATACTTAGACTATCATCTTCCTTAGTAGACGCGACCCACGTCGTTCGTTGATGTGGTCCGCCCTTGGCGTGTTTCATGCCGGCACGCGAACCGTGTCATGGGGAACACGGTTCGTGTCCAAGTACAGATTATTCATTAAATAATTATTTTCTTTTAATCATTCTTTTACTCTATCATACGTATACGAAAACCCTTAAGGTTGATCCTCCTAGTTACATGCCTCAATTTTGTATCGGTCTCGTTCTCTGCGATGATAAAACGACACAGACCAGCAAGTACGACACAGTCTGTGTCCTCCCCGAACACGGCCTGTTTCCTTAGTTCTTCACGGTGCTCCGACGCCTAGTTGAAAAATGTGGTCTTTTAGCACGATACATCTTCTTCCTTTTCCTTGGCAATACGGTTTGCGTCCTGTTGACACAGTCCGTGTTGGCCTTTCCTCCTCCCAACGCCGCCGAGGAAAGAGAGAGGGAGGGAGGAAGAGAGAGAGAGATAGAGAGAGAACTTCTGGTGCCTGGATTTGGAGATGTCTTGAGTTTGAGAAAGAAAAAATTGTGGAATGGGAGGAGGGGTTGAGTCCTATTTATAGGGGAGGGAATTTATCCCTAGTTAGAGTTTGAAGACGATTAAAACTATAACTTTATTTATAATTTTGAAAGATAATCTTCCATATGATTAGGAGTCTCTTAAATATTTATTTGCATAACACTAAAAATATTAAATTGATAAGAAAAAATAACAATTTGACTTTAATTCAAACTCTTTTTCTAATCTTTATCAATTATATCTTTTCTTATTTTATTATATCTTCATTTTATTTTATTTATTTTAAAAACCTGAGGTGTTACATCATTTGATAAATTTCAACTTTGACATACAGATAAAACAACATTGAAATCTATTACTAAAGAAGGTTTGTGGGAGGACTTTGCCTTCTAGGGAGCTTTTTCGTGTGCTCATCTCGGAACTCACAAGCGATTCCTTGGGAACCCGAGGGATTTGCCAACACGGCTCGTGCATTTTCTATCTCCGGAAATTCCATTTGGGTAGCGTTTGGATGGAGAATCGGGGATTCTCCGAGTTTCATTGAATAGATTGATTTGATAGATTAGTTCTAACGGTGTTTGGATGAACTAATGATGTTAAGTTCTAGGAGGTGTTTGGATAATAATTTGACTTTATTTCAAACTCTTTTTCTAATCTTAACCAATTATATCTTTTCTTATTTTATTATATCTTCCTTTTATTTTATTTTTATTTATTTTAAAAACCCGAGGTGTTACATTATTTGATAAATTTCAACTTTGACATACAGATAAAACAACATTGAAATCTATTACTAAAGAAGGTTTGTGGGAGGACTTTGCCTTCTAGGGAGCTTTTTCGTGTGCTCATCTCGGAACTCACAAGCGATTCCTTGGGAACCCGAAGGATTTTCCAACACGGCTCGTGCATTTTCTATCTCCGGAAATTCCATTTGGGTAGCGTTTGAATGGAGAATTGGGGTTCTTCGAGTTCCACTAAATAGATTGATTCGATAGATTAGTTCTAACTATGTTTGGATGAACTAATGATGTTAAGTTCTAGGAGGTGTTTGGATGAACCGTGTGACAACCCAAAAAATATAAAATTATCTTTTAGATAAATAAATTAATTTAAAATAAAAAATAATAATATTAGTTTGAGACATAAAAAAATATTTTCAGTAAATCTTAGTATTATAAAATATTTAAAATTTATATTATTAACTTAGTATAAAATAATATATGACATTTAAAATAAACGTTAATAATTTTAATTAGAAGATATTGAGTTAATAACTTTAAAAAATGTTAATGATATTAATAAACACTAATAATTTTAATAAATGTTAACAATCTTAATAATTTACACATTAATAGTAAACTAATAAAATTAAACATTATTAATTTTAAAAGTTAATAACACATATATCATTAACTTTTAATTTTATACATCATTAAATTTTATACTTAATAAATATATAGTAATAAATTAAAAGTAAAAGTATATATACATATATATATACATACATGTTAATATTAGTATTATTAACTTTTAAAATAAAATTAATAATGTTTAATAAATAAAAAAGGAAGGATGATATATAAAATATTTTATAAAATTACGGTACAAATAATTTTAGATTTTAATATTAATTAATATAAAATTAATTTTTAACTTTTTAAGATTAAATATTAATAATTTAAATTTAATCATAAAGTCAAAATAAATTAGAAAGAAAAAGAAAAAGAAATAAAAGGAGAAAGAATAAAAAAGAAATAAAGTTAGAAAAAAACGTCACATCAGATCAAAAGAAATTAAAAAAAGAAAAGAAGAAAGCTTGGCCTGGTGGAACCGTCAGGTTCTTGCTGCAAGCAGGAACCTGAGCCATCAGAACCGAGGTCACATGACCTCATGTTTTGGTAACCTAGTTCCACCACAAATTTTGCCAAAATGTTCGCATTTGATAGAACCAGGTGAAATCAGACCTAGGTTTCCAAACGTAATTTTGATGTGTGTCTTGAAATCTATCCTTGAATGGTTATCATATTCACCACCTACTACTGCATCTAACAATTCTATAGAAAAAATAGTTGTTATGTACTGCAAAAAAAGTTTCAGTTCTCCATCACGAGAAGCATAATACTGCTCATGAATTAAACAATAAACGTTGGTTCAAACATAAAATGTATTTTACAATTTATTTTTATATATTTTGATTCCTTCTTAACACACTGTGAGTTAAGGGCAGACCCACATATAATATGAGAGGACTCAACCCTCCCAACTTTTCGGTATACAAAGTATATATACATTTATATATTAGTAATTGTAATAAATAAATAAAATAAATGCTAACAAATTATCATAATTATTTAAGTAGTGTAATCGAGTCCTCCCAACTTTTCGACATATAAAGTATATATATACATTAGTAGTTGTAGTAAATAAATAAAATAAATACTAAATATTATCATAATTATCTAACCGGTGTAGTAGTTTTGATTAATTTTTAGAAGTTTAAAATTTAAATCTTGATCTCTCTTATTTTTTTATAATTTATTATTATATATTTTGATTCTTCCTATTTTTTCTTTTTGGTCTCGCAGGAACTAAGTCCAGAACCAGCCCTCGTTCCCGCTAGTTCTAGCAAACACGAGTCACAATTTTAATGGGGCTCATCAGAACTTAAGTTCTGATCAACGCATCAAGTTTCCGTCGATCCTTGAATTCTGTGGCAAGAACTTGTCTGATTCTAGAAAATGGCTAGAACCATATTCATTTTTTTCCTTTTGTGTAGACCACCTACTTTTAGGCTTACATTATATAACTTTTAATATATATATATATATAATTATGTTATTTATTATATATTACTAAATTATAATAATAACATAATAAAATAATAAATTTTTTATTTACTATTTTAATTATATTATATTATAATTTCTAAAAATTGTTAATAAATAAATTAATATAAAAAATTCAAAAATTGTGCAACGATCTTATTTCTTAATAACTAATAATTACTTTCATTATTCTAAGTTAAATAATTATTGTATTAGTAATGTTATTTCATTACAACTAAAATTATATTTATGTATTTTTTAAAATAAAATACTTCGACTTTAAATTAACAAATAACTAATTTAATCAATTAAAACATGAACTTATGTACATTATTTTATTAATTAACAAATAACTTTAAATTGATATTATTAATAAGTTGCATTCGAACATGGTCTTATTAATTAATTAATCTAGATAATTTATATTATTAATTAAAAAACTTATAAATAAAGTTTAATTTGATATTATTAATTATTTTAAGAATATGTGTAATATTAAATTATATTTATTTTTAAAATAATAACNGATAATTTATATTATTAATTAAAAAACTTATAAATAAAGTTTAATTTGATATTATTAATTATTTTAAGAATATGTGTAATATTAAATTATATTTATTTTTAAAATAATAACAAATTATTATAATATTTTATGAAAATATTTATTTTTATCTTTTGAAAAAATATAAAATTATCTTTCCTTCTCGTTTAATTAAATAATTATTTTTAATTCTAAAATTTCATTCAAACATTCAATCGAACTAAAATATTTAATTAACTTTGTGATTCTTCGTCATTACACTTTTTATTCAAATATTAAATCAAAATTTATTAATCGATATTTAAAGGACACGCTCGAGTCCCGCGCTGTGAGTAGTGTGAGTAGTTTTAACTGAAGTCAAAGTTAAAGACCAAATGCTTCACATTCACAGATAGCAAACATTTCTTTCTGTCATCAAAACAAATAGTAAAAAAAATCGTTTAATTTTTATTCTATCATCCAAATCCAATACACTTTTTTTCCTGGTTAGAGAAGTGACACCGAAGAAGAAAAATAAAATGTTGAGAAAACCTAGAAATGAACCTACCTATCGACCTACATCAAATCTAAATCTACGGAGAACTAGAAATCTAAATCTATGGAGGACTAGAAACGAAATCTATGGAGAACTACGTACTACGCTAAAAGCATAAATCCAGTTAAGCTTTTGTTGGCTTAGTTGTCAGGCCGTAACCAAAGTGGTACAGCGGATCGTAGTGCCTGTCGCCAACGTTCATGGGGAGCTGCTCCACGGACCTGAACCAAGTGCGAGGGAGCTTGCCGGTGAACCCGTAGTCCCCAAAGAGCACGTCGGCGACGCCTTGGCCCTCGGAGCCAGGCAGCCAAGCTGCAACAATGGCGTCCATGGACTTCACGTAGGGCTCGATCACAACCGGCCGCCCGGTGACAAGCACGACGGCGCACTTCACAGCGCCGCAGACCTCCTTGATGGTGCTCAGAGAAGAGTCAGGGAGGGTGAGGTTTTGGCTGTCCCCGGCCGTCTCCGCGTAAGGCGGCTCCCCCACGACGACGACGGCGTACGAGAACTTGTTGCTCTTGACGAAATGCGCGTCGGGCTTCTCGGAGAACACGACGTCAGTTGTCGGGTGCACCGTCGACTTGATGGCTTCAAGGATCGTGGTGCCTGCGTGCAGGAACATACATGTTACGCATACAGATATAGCTTTGGTCTGAAATGGAGACGGCAGGTGCCGTGCTTACCGGCGGTGACCCTTCCGCTGCCGCCTTGCCACGCAATGGTCCATCCGCCGCACTGGTAACCCATGTTGTGGGCATGAGTGCCGGCGACGAGGATCTTTGGCGCCTTCTTAGGAAGGGGAAGAACTGGCTCTCTGTGAGATTTCCCATTCTTCAGCAGCACAAGCGATTTCCTTACGGCTTCCCTCGCCAACTCTCTGTGCTCCTGCGTTGAGCACGTACGAGCTCGTGAGATGATAAAGAACAACAAATGGTGCAGCAGATTGATGAAACGAAGCTTACCTTCTTTCCTATCTCGTTGGATAAGCTAAGATCAGCAAGAGGGTTCTCAAAGAGGCCCATGGCGAACTTTACTCGCAGAATTCTGGCAACAGCATCGTCTATTCTTCTCATGGGGACGATGCCATCGTTGACGAGAGTGGTCAGGTTGTTAATGAACCCAGTGTAGTCATATGGAACCATCACCTGCAGGGGAAATAACATGGTGCTGTCAAAAAAAGTTTCTGTAAAAAGGAGATGTATCAGATTCATCAGAGGAAGAACATTTACCATGTCAATGCCGGCGTTAACTCCTGCCTGAACAGAGTAAGTGTAATTTGTACCAGGCGGGCTGGTGATCCTGTCAATGCCCTGCCAGTCTGAGATCACAAATCCCTGGTGGAATTTGCAGACAGAAAGAAACGTAAAAATTTGCAAGTACTTGAATTATAAGCAAGATTGAGTAGTAATCCCCACCTTGAAGCCAAGAAAGTTCTTGAGGAAGCCAGTGATGAGGTTGCGGTTGGCGTGCATTTTAACTCCGTTCCAGCTCGAATACGAGGTCATAACAGTGGACACACCCTTGGCGACGGCGTCGTAGTAACCGGGCATGTGAATCTCCAGGAGCTCCTTTGGGCTGACGATGGTGTTATTCTCGTTGATTCCCTTCTGCGTTCCACCGTCGCCGACGTAGTGCTTGGCGCATGCTGCCACCCCCTTTCTGTCACAAGAAACTTTATCTATCAGTGCACAGTTCCTTTAAAACTAATACATACTGCACTTTTCCTACTGAGTCATGGTGCTCTTACTTTGCAGAAGCATAAGGAAAAGCCTTGGGATAGTTCACTGGCGGCTCTCCTTGTAAACCAGGGATGACCTCTGTCATTGCCTGAACAAGTCTTGGATCCTCACTGTAACTCTCGTAGCACCTGCCCCACCTTGGATCCCTACAAACCTGAACTCGTAACAAAAGTTATATTATCTACTAATCAAAACATTCCCAAACGTTCAGGAAGTCAGGAGTTGCAAGAATCTCACCGCAATGCAGGGTGCAAAGGCATAGTTAATTCCAGTTGCTCTGACTTCAAGTGCAGTTGCAGCGCCAATCCTCTTCACAAGTTCAGGATCCCTGCATGCAAAATTCTTTTATCATACAAGGACAGAAACCTGTAATCTGAAAAAGTTCAACACACTTTTGCACTACAACATCTCGTCTCTATTCCAGTTCTTTGTGTTGTTTGAACTAATAGCCTGTGTACTTGCCTTGTAGCTCCAAGGCCGACGTTGTGGGGAAATATTGTGGCGTTGTAGACGTTGTTGTGTCCATGAACAGCGTCGATTCCGTAGATCAATGGAATGCCAAGGCGAGTAGACAGGGAACCCTTCTGGTATTCATTGACCATGTTTGCCCACTCTGCAGCTGTGGCCTTTACACGAGGAACACTTCCACCTCCACTCAGTACGCTGCCTGTATCAGACAGTACCGTAGTTCAGATTCAACATACATGTTCTAACTTTGTATCAGATGAAGTATTCGTAAACAAAAAAAAGGTACCTATAAAGTTGTCTTTCATGATTTGAGCCGAGGCACTTGCTCTATCAATCTGTGTCATCTGGCCAATCTTTTCGGCAAGAGTCATGCGACTTAGTAGATCTCTCACTCGAAAGTTAACCGGCATGTTAGGATCCTTGTAGGCCATGTATTCTACTTCGGCAGTGGCTGCCGCCGCCAAGCATAGTGGAAGTAGAATTCCCAGTAGAACAGCGAGACGAGACGCCATCTTTCCACTGTGCAAAGCTGGTTCAGGAATTCATGAACGTCAGCATGAAAGATCATATTTTTATGGCATCAAACGAAGAGAAGGAAATGACATCTATTTGGCTCAAGATGTCTAAATTAACTTCGTGAATTATCAGATCCTACGTAGACGTGTCCTCTGAAATCAAACAAGCAAAAACATGGAACATCTCACACCAGAGTTTACGCCACTACCAGACTTGTAATACAAATACATCTGTACACATGATTATACAAATCAGTCTTCTCAAGTTTAAATCTTGCAAATAAAACTCTGCATGAACACAGAAACTAAAAGAACTACTTTTAAGATTACTAGTTTAGAGTTTGACGGTAAACAAGATGATCCAGAACATGAGAATAGAACAACCAAATAAATTTAAACATCAAAACCACGTAAAAAATAACATCTTTTTACAGGGAAAAGAAATCTATTTATGAACTCTGAGGCAATCAGGCGCCACAAACTAATGAACAGATCATCTTTTTGAATGAAACCCAATTCAAAAGAAGGTATTAGTGCTGCACAATGAAGAACAATTGACTTACTACCTACACGAGAACTTCTCTCCCCTCCTGTTTCCAGATGAGCAGGAAGAAGGCCAGGGGCATGGGCTATTTATAGAGCCAAAGAAGGAACTTTTAAGCGTATACGAAAACGTTATCCAAGTAACGATATCTATCAGTTTTTTCTCGATAAAATTAATGATAAGAGTTTTATCGTTCATGACTTAATCAACAGGCAAATCTTTCCTCAAGTGAAAGATTTGTTCGAGCATGGTCTTTTACATCTCTGGCACTCGTATAAATTCAAATTTAATTATCTTATCTATTTTAGCGATAAAAGAGGCACTTCAAAATTTCCGGAATTTAAATATATTATCTATTATCTATTATCTATTTTAACAATAAAAGAGACACTTCAAATTTTCCGGATGCTAAATAAAATTTTGTTCTATAAATTGCCACAATTTTTTTTTATTTCCACCCATCGATCGTCAAGGAAAAAATGATCTATCTCTTATTAACAAACAAATTAGCATTATACTTGAGATCCATCCAAGTTTTTGTATATATCAAGTTAACTAATATATTATCATCAAAACAAAATATCTACATAAAACTTCGATCATTTGTTTAACAATAAAAGAGACACTTCAAATTTTCCGGGATATATTTGCCCCGTGGAAATAAATGACCAAGGAAGAATATTAGCATAGTTAGGACTCTACATATGATAACATGTTATATAAATCTATCCGGTTGAAATCAAGCCTCAATTTTTTGCTAAAGAAGATGGATATTTCTTGGAGACCTTAAAATCTCTTCTTTTATTCTTTTAAACAAATGATCGAAGTTTTATGTAGATATTTTGTTTTGATGATAATATATTAGTTAACTTGATATATACAAAAACTTGGATGGATCTCAAGTATAATGCTAATTTGTTTGTTAATAAGAGATAGATCATTTTTTCCTTGACGATCGATGGATGGAAATAAAAAAAAAATTGTGGCAATTTATAGAACAAAAATTTATTTAGCATCTTCTTTAGCATAAATAAAAAAAATTCATTTTAAAGTAGTTGTCTCTCTGAGATATTGACTCATTTTATGTTAGATAAACTTGAGTTGTTAATAATTCGAAATAATTCATTCAAACCAAATTTGCGTTGATAAACTTGGCTTTACTTTACCCACAAAATTAGAGTAGAAAAATAAACTAAAAATTAGAATTATAATACAATAATATTCGCCTGGAACACAACAAAAAAAAGATGGAGATGCGGGGTATCGATCCCCGTACCTCTCGCATGCTAAGCGAGCGCTCTACCATCTGAGCTACATCCCCGTTTTGATAATTCCAAACATTTATACATATTACAACCAATTTAAACGCCATAATTGCACAACTTTTATAATTTTATAAATGACTAACATCTCAGATAAGAAAATTTAATGATTAAAAATATAAGTTTTCAAATCAAAAGATTATTATATTTTTTAAATTTTAAGAAAATCAATGTATATAAGATATCGAAAACATTATATAACATTTCTCGAGCCCTATTTTGATTTTCACAAAAATAGTTATTATATCTTAATTTAGTTAATTTAATTATTAATAATGCCTTGAATCTTAACCTAGTTATCAATCCTACATATTCCTTTCAGTGCATCACAACCGCTCGAATAATTGGGGCGGCGAAGCCGCCCGTCCTATACGGGGGTCTCGCTGCCCGGTCAGCGAGCCTGAGGGGGGGTCTAGGGGGATTTCCCCTGCGGGGGCTCGGGGGCGGAGCTCCCGAAACTTAAACAATTCTAAGGTTTCAGTTTCATATTTTGTATTGGGAATCCCTATATAAACTCCCTAGAATTTGAGTTATTCTGCATCTTGTAATCATCTATTATTTTCATCAAAAAAGTTCTCAGCCGCCGCCCGAGGACGTAGCCCAATTAAGGGTGAACCTCGTAAATCTCGTGTCTTCTTCTGTGTGCGCTTTTGTCTCTCTCTCTTCTCATATTCGCAACAAACTGTTACTACTAATATATATTTAACATAAATCATCATATAACAGCTCCCTCTCTGTGATGGTTAGTTGGTCACGATATTCGTCTCAAACTAAAGATAGATTATTGATCTCTTTCAAATTATGATATAACCTTTCATCTTAATTATTTTCAACCGACGTATTCTGAATGTCTTTCACTAGGGCTGAGCATGATCCGATCCGACTCAGTCATCCCGGTCCGATCCGACTCGGATTTCCGGAAATATTTCCGGTCCGGAACATAACCAAGTCGAGACCGAGGTCCGATGACTTGGAAATCCCGTCCAATCCGAGTCGGGACTAGGTCCTAGGTTTAAGAAACTCGAATTTATTTTAGACCCAATTTTCTTATATTATAACATATAAATATATTATAAAAAATATATATTTATGTTATATTATATTTTTTAAAAAATATCTAACACATAAACGGATTTTATTACTAATGCATAATGAAAAAGAGAGTTTATAGTTATTAATAATTAATATTAATAAATATTAAAATTTTTAATTTTATTTTTATATAATAAAAAAATAAAATCGGGTCAACCGGGTCGACCTGGTATTATTCTCGGTTAAACCAAAATGACCTGGTTCCGGACCCGATCGGGACCGAGTCCGGATTTCATTTCTCGAGATCCGACCAAAACCAGGTCGGGACCGGATCATGGGTGATCCGATCCTGAATTCGATTTTGCTCAACCCTATCTTTCACCTATGGCAAATTTCATTGCAGAGTTGCATTTGTGACGAATTTCTTAACATTTGTGCAAATTTCTTTTTTTTCTTGTAATGATATACATTATATAAGATAAATAATAATTCCAATATGATATAGCGCATCTTACTTCATGATAAGTGGCTTTACCTCACCTCTTTTATATACAGTTTAAGTAAATAATTTGACTTCATTTATTTCTTATTTATAATATGTCGGCTAAGTAATATATGATATCGAAGCAATGCATCAATTCTTTTAATGTACACGAAGAAATCTAGACAAAAATGAGATTTTCAATTATTTTCATCATGTCTATAAACATGATCTAACAATCATTTTATCCGTCGTGACATGCAACACATGTTTACCTTTTTATTTTTTAAAATGGCCCATAATAATTTTTGATAAAAGATTAATTAACTAGACCCATCATTGTTTTATCTTTTTAACTGTTTCCAACAAGATTAGTTATAAGCTCTAATTTTAATTAGACTAAGGTTGCGTTTGATCAAGCTTTCCTTCAAAACTTGCTTTAAACAAATATTACTTTGGAGAGCTTTCAGGAAGATTTTGGTGATGTGCAGAAAAATACATAATTGACTTTCAAATAGAGTAAATTTTGAAAAAAGCAAATAAATATTTTTGCCAAACACAAAGATAAGAGAAAGCAAATTATGTTTTATTCAAAGCAAGTGTTGCACAGCAACACCAAAGGCAACCTAAATTGCTCACCTAAGAACTATGACTTTGACTTTAATGAGAGTAATCAAAGAATTTCGACTTTATGTAGAAGAAATGATTGAAGGTTTATTAAAAACATAAACAAAAGCAAATTCGTCTACTGTCTACCAAACGAATGAAAAGTCCTATTTATAATTGTTGGAGATAGCAAATGGCGACTGATCATCCTCGATCCAACTCGGCGGTGAGTTGACGAGAGTTTACAGGGGACAACGCCCCCCCTGCCTAGAAGGTCGGAGTTCGGGGGCCGAGGCCCCGAGAAAATTTTTTTAGGGATATATATGTAATTTCATTATTTTCTGAGCGGTTGCCCTAGCTCCATCATATATATGTTATTTTTAGAGCGGTTATGTACTATAGTGGTTTTGAACATTAACATAGTGAAAATTATCAGCGACGGTCGTGGACGTAGTAAATCCATCTCCGAACCACGTAAAATCTGTGCGTATTTTTCTATGATTCTTATGATTTTTCTACTTTTGTTCTTTGTATTTTCCAACAGTAATTAATTAATGCTGTTTAAAAAAAGTTAAATAATCACTAAAATAAATTTCTCGTATAAAACAGATATAAATTTTACTGATCGAGCTCTTATAATAACTCAGGCAAGAACCTTGTTTATTTCCAAAAGATAAACACGGATCGAACAAGCAAAAAACAACAGTTAACGTAGGATTTGCAGAGTTCAAATTGGAGTAAATCTAGCTAGACATGAACTGTTCTACTACCGCACACTCCTACTTTGCCTCAAGTTGCCTTGGTGGTAAGGCCATGTCCAAAGGGGAAGAGGGGATCATAATGTACGTCTCCGACGTTCATCGGAAGCTGATCCACGGACTTGAACCACGTCCGCGAGAGCTTGCCGGAGAATCCATAGTCACCAAACAGCACATCGGCCACGCCTTGGCCTTCTGTTCCAGGGAGCCAAGCAGCTACAAATGCATCAACCATGCCAATGTACGGCTCAATTACCAGGGGCCTCCCGGAGATCAAAACTACGACACACTTGACGTTCCTGCACACGTTCTGTATCACACTTGGACCAGGCTCAGGAATTGTGAGGTTTAAGTTGTCACCAAAAGTTTCAGCATAAGGCGTTTCACCCACAACCACAATGGCATGAGAGTACAATTTGTTGCTCTTGAAGAAGTTAGCATCAGGATTCTCTGAGTACACGACCTCTGTGCTTGGATCCACTGTGTTCTTGATGCCCTGAAGTATGGTGGTTCCTGTAAGCAAGCATAGTCCAGAAATTTGAAATGTTAGCATTCCTAGTATATTATTGCCATAAGACAAAGAAAGTATAGTTAGTATGCTGATATGGTCTACCAGATGTGAGATCATTTCCACCAAGTCCTTGCCAAGTGATTGTCCACCCACCACACTGGTAGCCCAAGTTGTCTGCATGGGCACCAGCCACAAGAATGCTGGGTGACTTCTTAGGAAGGGGAAGCACAGGACTGTAAGCAGACTTGCCATTCTTCAGCAGCACAAGTGATTTCCTCACAGCCTCCCTTGCAAGATTCCTATGCTCCTATAAACACACAAAAGAGTTTGATAAGAAGAGAATGCAGATCCCAGGAAGCTTAGAGATTGATGTGGTGAAGATGAACACAGAACATTGTGCAACATTGTAGATACTGCAGGCCTGTTTCGTCGACTGATTTTATGATAGGGTTGAAGGTGATAGTACTAACCTGCTTGCCAAGCTCACCAGCTAAACTAAGATCAGCATAGGGCCTCTCAAAGAGACCCAGGGTGAACTTGACTCTGAGAATCCTTCTGACTGCATCATCGATTCGGCTCATGGGAACGAAGTTATTCTTTACTAGAGTAGTCAGATCACTAATGAACTCTGTGTAGGTATAAGAAATCATTACCTGCAAAAGTATTATGGAAAGGAAAACTATAAACAAGAGTAATAAAAAACTGTCAGCATCTAGGCAACATAGTTTTATCTCATCAGAAGATCTTCCATCTTTGTGTTTGTTCTTGCTTTTTTATCAGTTAATATTCTTTTTTAATATGGTTAACCAATATTAATTTCTAAACCTTAAACAATCAATCTGCCTTCTTTTTCTCTTTGGAATTCCTCTAATTTCAAATCTAGAATAGCATTAGCACTTCGATGAGTCTAATGCACTAAGCATCAAGATTTAGGATCAGTTGAAGCATATATATTAGAGTGATTTTGTTCACCATGTCGATTCCAGCAAGAAGTCCGGTAAGGATTGAATAGGTGTAATTTGCATGTGGAGGTGTTGTTATCCTATCGAGACCTTGCCAATCTGACATTATGAAACCCTGTCATGTGATAAAATGCCTTCAGTATTGTGGAAAATTTTGAAGTGATTTCATATTACCAGTTCATAGAGAGCTAAAGAAGTACTGACTCTGAAATGAAGTTTGTTCTTCAGAAAATCAGTGACCAGAAAATGATTAGAATGCATCTTTACACCATTCCAGCTTGAGTATGAGACAATCACAGTGGAGACACCTTTACTCACTGCACTATAATAAGGAGGCATATGAATGCTGAAGAGCCCATGTCGATCAATGATGGTGTTGTTCTCATTGATTCCCATAAACGTTCCACCATCACCAACATAATGCTTAGCACATGCTGCAACATTTTTCCTACAAGAGAATAATTAACTAGATGCAATCAAAATGAAACCTTAGGCCCCTGGTTTTGGATTTATTTGCTTAACTGATAAGTTAGAAATCTGCAATAATATGTCCATAGTTTAACAGACAAAAAGATATCATTAAATGGAGCATAATAAAACATGACTTGCTTAGATGTATCTTTTTCGGCCTGCTGAAGGTATCCAATCTTGTCGACGGCCTGCTTCGGGCCCGTTTGGTATGTGATTAAAGGTAAGAATAAGGCCTTAATCCCATGCCGGTTGCCAAACGAAAGAAGAATTAGAGTAAAAAATAAATAAAGAGGAGACAAAACATTAAATGTTGTCTCCTGCTTTGGAATCTGGAAAAATGGGAACAACTTGCTCTGCTCTCTCTTTTCTTTTAATAGTTAAAAAAAGTTAACTGAAATTTTAACTTAATTATTTTAGTTTAATAAAAATGTTAACCAATTATTATGTAAGTGATTATATATTTTTCAAATGATGATTTTTATAATTATTATTTCTTATTTTTTATTTAATTTATTTAATATTGAATTAGTAGTGTATAATGATAATTAATTATATATTGTTTTAATATTATATATATATATATTAATAGAATTATGTATTATATAGAAAGTGAAAAAGTGACAAATAATATATAGTATATTTATAAAGTATTATTTTTATAATTATTTTAATAAATATATGAATTTAATATTTTCTATTCCTATTTCAACCAAACACCTATCTAATCCATCCTAATCCTACTAAAAAGAATTGCACAAGAATATTATTAATCCAACACATACTATTCTTAATTCAAGAATTTCAAATTCTTAAACCAAACAACCCCGAAATTCTGTCAAACACCCTTTAGAATAGGATTAGCTTGGTCAACATTTTAAATGATGATTTTTATAATTATTATTTCTTATTTTTTATTTAATTTATTTAATATTGAATTAGTAGTGTATAATGATAATTAATTATATATTGTTTTAATATTATATATATATATATTAATAGAATTATGTATTATATAGAAAGTGAAAAAGTGACAAATAATATATAGTATATTTATAAAGTATTATTTTTATAATTATTTTAATAAATATATGAATTTAATATTTTCTATTCCTATTTCAACCAAACACCTATCTAATCCATCCTAATCCTACTAAAAAGAATTGCACAAGAATATTATTAATCCAACACATACTATTCTTAATTCAAGAATTTCAAATTCTTAAACCAAACAACCCCGAAATTCTGTCAAACACCCTTTAGAATAGGATTAGCTTGGTCAACATTTCGATTTTCTAAAACTATCTTAAAATCCGTGAAACCACTATCTATATTCCATAAAATTGAAATAACTTTATTCCTAAGAAACTTAGGAACACAATTAATTGGAATATGTTCACTTATTGGAATAGAAGTGAGCATATTCTATGTCTATTCCATTAACTTATGTTCCCGATCCAAACAGCCCTGTCATTATTAAAGTATCACTAGCTGCATTATACAACTATAGGAAATCAATGAGATAATGACCATAATGGACTAACACTTTCATATCTAGCACTATTTGAGAAAGGTGGCAATGGTGTGAGAGACTTACGGCCCGGCTACAAAGGGAACTCCCTTCCGGGAATTCGCCGGAATAGTCCCTTGAAAACCAGAGATAACCTCTGTCATCAACTGGACAACTTTGGGATCTTCACTATAACTCTCGAAGCAACGTCCCCATCTTGGATCTCTACAAACCTGAAGATGTATAATCAGAAGGTCAAGGAGGGCCACAGAGGAGCTATTCAGCATGCTTCATCTATGCTGCTAGATTTAGCCCACTAATCACTAATGTGCCACAAAGCTAAAGATAGATTCATTACGGCCACACATGGAGCAAAAACAAATGGAATGCCTGTCGCTCTAACTTCAAGAGCAGTAGCAGCACCAATTCTCCTCACCAGATCCGGATCCCTTCAATTTCATAACATGCATACAAGTCAGATAATAACAATGGAGATCACTTTTGACACAAAGATGAACAACTCTGTAACAAAAATCTGAGAAATTATGAAGTGATTGCATATCACCTGGTTGCACCAAGACCAATGTTATGTGGGAAGATTGTAGATTTGTACACATTGTTGTGGCCATGAACTGCATCAATGCCATAAATAATTGGGATTCCAAGGCGAGTGGAAAGTGCACCCTTCTGCATCTCATTAACCATATTGACCCAGGTCCCAACAGAAGCCTGAAGAGCAGGCACACTGCCTCCACCACTCAGTACACTACCTGCAAGGCCATACACAATTAACAGCAATACTACATTGCTGTTATCTCTTTGTCTGAACTTAACAAAGGGGTGAAACCGTTACCTATGAAGTACTTGTTGATAACATCAGCAGTTGCATTTTCCCTCTCAATCTGTGACATTTGGCCAATCTTCTCAGCAAGAGTCATCCGGCTTAGCAGATCCGATATTCGAGCGTTTAATGGTTGCTTTGGGTCCTTGTACTTGTAATACTCTGCTCTTCCCATTATCATGGAGAATTGCAGAACCAGAAGCACGAAAACCAAACTTCGGAAAGTTCCCATCTTTTGACGAACAAAAAATGCTGACAGGAACAAAGTTTGATACTAATAGACCAGTGAAATCACATCTTATGTTCTACAAACAGATTCAGTAATCAGGTGGTATAAGAACTAAAAAAACCTTGTACTCCAGATGTTTTCAGTAAAAGAAAAGCATTTCATCCGCCAAGATGTTAAGATTTAACCAATAGCTCACTGATTCATTATGTGAGTTTACACCATGGGTAACATATGTAGGCTCTTCCCTGATGTAGCACATTTTCCTGTAAGATCATGCAACTACTGTGTAACACATTACACAGTTCCTGTAGAATCATGCAATTCTGATGTAACACTTGCAATCCAAGTAAAATATTATTTATTTTGAACCCATAGCCCGTATTTTATGTAAAATTAGTTTTAATATCTTTTGTAATACGATCCAGAAAAAAATATTATCCGCTTTAAACTCATGATTCACACCACCACTTCCCAAGTGAAGGAGATACTCAGACCTCAGTTCCGTGCTTTTTTTTTCATAACAGCTCACTTCCATGTTTCGGTAGTTAGAAATTATCTTTTGGAGTTGTTACATTCTGAATAAAGTTCGGGACTACATCAAAGTCATGGAATTTAATGTGGGGAAGAGCTGATGTTCACCTCGCTAAGGTAAAGTTTGACAACTAAAATATAAGTTCGTTATAAATTGTTGATTTGTTAAATTAATTTCGATTATATTTGGAGAAATTAAAATATAATTATGATAATTAAAAAATGAGTGTCTGAATAAAATATGAGAGTTGAAAAAAAATGAATATATTTCTTAATAGAGAAAAAAAATGTTAAAATGAATTAAAACTATGATATTTAATTATTTTCTAACATAACATAATAAAATAATTTTTAAAAGTGATAAGTTAATCAATAATATTAAAGTATTATGTATAATAATTTTAGTGAGGTAATCAATAATTTCATAATTAGTTAGTTTAAAATTAAAGTTTAATTTATATTTTAAAATTAAATTAAAAGTGAGTTTAGAAAATAGTCGAGAAGTGTGTGTGTGAGAGAGAGAGAGGAGAGAGGAGAGAGAGAGAGAGAGAGAGAGAGAGAGAGAGAGAGAGTAGAAGTGTGTGTGTGAGAGAGAGAGAGAGAGAGAGAGAGAGAGAGAGAGAGAGAGAGAGACCATGATGATAGAACCGAGTTACGTGACTTTGGCTTTGTTGTAGTCGGATTTCATCTCGTGTCATATCATTTATCAGATCTCAATGGATTGAGCCGAACATTGAGAAACATGGATTGACAACAACCGGCAGAAGTAGGAAAAGAAGTGATAAAGACAAAGCCATTGTCAGCAGAAAAGCAGCACTAAACAACACAAATCATTCACATGACAAATTGATAGCAATAATCAGATGGAATCCATTCAAGAATATCTGAAGGAAAATAAAGGAAAAAAAAGAACCATGAATTAAGACATCACCTTTGGAAGATCATCATGTCAACAAGTTCATAAGATCATCATGTCAGCTGAAGAACTCCGGGATTGAAAACTGGATCAGATTGGTTACCATTATCAGTACACAGATGAAGGATTTCATGCATGAACACCTTCTTACTACCTTCAAATGCATTTACACGATAGCTATATATGCTATCATCAACAGCGAACAAAGTGCAGATGCATCCAATCCTCCGCAGCAATTCAGACTGTACTTGGAGGATCTGACGCAAAATGCTGGATATATAGAGCCTTTTGCCATGTTATGATCATTTTGTAGCTAAACATAGTGCAGTGGACTACTTAGCTAACCTAGACAGACTCTCCTCATAAAATTTTTATACCAGGGCGTTAGTAGTTCATAAATTAATAGATCACTCATTTTTTTTCTTCAAAAAGAAAAAAACAACAAACAAAAAAGATCCCAACCTGCAAATATAAATTAAGCTCAAAATAAACATGCAACTTCATAAGGAGTGCCTTCACATCACCTCTTATATGTAGAGCTAAGCTAAATAATCCAATTCATTTATTTCTTATTTAAAATATGATAATTACATAATACGTAATATATGATATAATAATTCGATATATATATATATATATACATGATATCGAAATTTATTTATTATTTTGTTAATATAATTTCGGAAAGAATTTAGAAATTTGAGATTTTTTGGTGTTTTCAAGTTATCTATAAAAAGCATCTTAATTAGTATTAATCCCGATAACGTGGCAGTTGACCATATATGGTATGCAACCTGCAAATATAAGTTTATTTTTTAAAAAAATTGCGAAAAATAATAAACTTTAATCAAATAAATAATCACAAATGTTTATCGTCTTAACTATTTTCATGAATTATATCTGAGTTTTAATTAGAGTAAGTTACTCACCTAGGAATCAATGCTTTAGTGGGAGTAATTCAAGGATTCAGACTGACACTAATGCATGTAATCCGATATGAAGAAGAAATGCATGATTGAATTCTGAATATTTATTCATAAAATATACAATGCAAATTGGGGTGTAGTTTTAGTTATAAATAAATTAACAACGTTTTTACTTAATCTTTTTTTATTATAATTTGGTTATTAGAATTAACTATAAGCAAGATAAATTTTAACTGTCATAAATAATAACATTTTCTATGATTTTAATTTGCTTGATTGGATATATTTATAAGAAGGACAAAGTTATATATTTATATATAGGAATAAAGTCTTATGTCACATGCACTTTAAGAAAAAAAAATCAAATTTAGGACGATCAAAACCTTCTCAAATATGACTAGACCGCCTCAAATTCGTTATTAGAGGTGCTCAAGCGACCAAACTGCGCGACCGCGAAGGGAGGGGCTGCAAACGGCTTCTGAGGCAGTCTGGTAAGATCTGGGGACAGTCTCGGACTGCCCCAGTTAGCCCCAATTGGGGTGATCGTAGACCGTCCCATTTGGAAGGGGAAGGGGTTTACCAGACCGCCCCAAATCTAAAAAAATATATTTATAAATTCACAATCCCAAAAACACACAATATATAAATGTAGAAAGTAAGAATCACACACATAATTTAGTAATCATAAATAATTCACGTCACAATTTTATACAATTTTTTTATTAGTTTGTCCTCCCCCTCCTCATCATCTTTGTCCTCCCCCTCCTCGTCGTTGTCGTCGTCCTCCTCCTCCTCGCCATTTGCCACTGCAATAAAACCATAATTGAAAGCATATTTGCACAAGTTCTCAAAAAAAGAAAAATAATCGATTGATATAACTTACAAGTTATATAAATAACTCAAAATCTTCGCCATTGTTCTTCTCCTCCTATTCCACATCCCTCTCATTGCAAAAAATATTAACAACATTAAATTATACAACATTTAAAGTAAATGACAAATGAATATTCTTACAAAAATATCGTCGCCCTCCTCCTCGAGCTCGTTGACTTGTTGACGATTTTATTTCCTCATAAACTGCATCATCATTAATTTCAATTTCTTCTTTTGATTACGCTGACTTCTTTCAAGTTTTTTCAATCTCAGTTGATTTATTTTGCTGATTCTTCCTTTTGTCGCAGTTGATTCTGATTTTCTCGCAACAGTCCTATTGTCCAACAACAAGAGAAAATATTTTTTTGTAATATATTTAATGTATAACTTTAAATAACTAATTTTCACTATGATGATAATGCAATATATTAAATTTCCAATGAAATAGTTAATAAGGAAATAAATATAACATATGTAAAAATGAAAATTTTGTTTATCGTGCTCTTTGAATGATATGAACTTTGTAGATTTGCGAATAACTATTGAAAAATTTAAACATAAAGGTATTAAAAAATGGACTAAATTTGTAAAATAATTATTCAAGATATATATTCAATATGATGCCAACATAGTGATGACATAATTTCTTAATAAATCTAATTAAGTTCACACAAGATATACATCTATGATTGTTCAAATATAAGTTGACATTTATCTACTACGCAAAGTCGGGGATGTGCCCGCTGTAGGCGCGCCCCTGCGTGCGCACCCGCTACATGAGTGCGTAGGGGCTCGCCCCTGCGGGCGCAGCCGTTGCATGAGCGCGCAAGGGGCGCACCCCTTCGTGCTCATGCATTGCTCGTGTAGGATCTGGATGGCACCAAGAGGGTAGAGGGGTGAATTGGTGTATAAAATTTTAGCAACTTATGTTATGCTAGATTTGTTCGAGTATGTTTAGCGGAAGCATATAAGTTCAAAGGCTAAATAGATAAGAGTGAGAGAGAGAGCAGAGAAAATAAACAAGCACACAAACACAAGATTTGTTGACGAGGTTCGGCCAAACTCCAAGCCTATGTCCCCGCTCTGGTCTTCTCGCACTTGAGATCTCCGGAGATCACTAACTCCTTCTTCAAGGGCGAAGACTCCCTTACAAACTTCTCATTTCTTGCATGAGGACAAGGAGACAATCTCTTACAAATCTCAAGAACTTTTGGTCCCTTCTATCCTGGATTCTTCCCTCGAATCATGTCCTCTCATCATTAGAATTATCTTTCTTTTAAATTCTCTCTTCTATATTTAAAAACCTAAAAAATATTATTTCCATTGATTACCCCTCACCTATTCCGGTTAGGGCTTGGACCTTTACTGTCAAGCCCCCTAACCGCGAGAGCTTGACCAAGGGATAGCAGAAGCGTGAAAGTGAAGTTTTCCTGTGGATCGATACCTGAAGTACTCGACGATTTCCGTATACTTGCGGTGATAGGAGTGTGCTAGGTTAATAAATAGTAAAATTTTAAGTGAAGAAAACCTTTATACAAAAGATTGATCCTGGTTAACCCCCTAACTTGTGGTCATCTTCTACCTTACCCCACACTTTGCATCAACATTAAACAAAGACGCTTCTTGGGAGGCAACCCATGTTCTAAACTTTTCGATTTCATAATAATTTCGTTGTGTTTTTGGATTTGTGTTTTGGAAACTCGTTTTACTCAATGTGTGTAGGAAATGAAATGGGAACAGCAGGTTCACTACGGTTGAACCTGGCCAAAATGTGTGAGAGGTATACGCTACGAGCAGATTTAGCCGACTACCTGCACTATAGTTTGGATACACCATAGTGCAGCCTCTCCGAGCCCGTAGCGACATCACTTAAGACCGTAGTGCATCAACTTCGAGCCCATAGCGACAACAAAGTGCCCATTGCGCATGTTTCCTTACTTCTAGCGCATTTTTGTTGACCCATAGCGAAGCAAAGCTACCCGTACCGCAACTCTATTAAGACGGTTTCTCTCTCATCTCATTCATTGTTTGACCGACCTTTGTTCGACCACCGACTTTGTTTTGTTCGACCGACTTTTGTTCTTCATTTTCTCCCTTCTTTCTTCTTTCTCATGTCTACAGGTTCCAAGTGCTCATTCTCAAACCAGCAATTAAACACCAATTGGCTCCAAAAAGGAAAGCATCTTCAGGCCCAAGGACACGAGGTTGTCACACAGGAAATATTGACCAAGACGAGCATGTGAGCTGTCCTCATCCCATACCTAGTTATATTTTCTTTCTTTTGAAACATTGAGAATAATGTTCATGCTAAGTTTGGGGGAGTTTTGAGGAGTCGGGTTAGCTAGTATCTAGTTAGCCACATGAATCTCTCAACCTCTTACTCTATGTGATAATTTGTATGTTACCTCATTTTGCTATAAACCTCTCGTATTCTATGAACCCCTAATGGAGAAATGCATGACATTTATATCATACTCATCACATGTTCCTAGGAATGCTATTGCAAATGTTTTGAAAATGGACTTTTCGATATGCTAAAGTGTTATGGATTATTTTACTCCATGCATGTGTAAGGACCTCATATGCTAGAAGCAAGAAGAGAGGTGAGGACTCACGTCATAATCTATATAGTGGGTTGGAAATTGAGTGGAAGTAGTCAAGGGAATTTTCATCTAAGCATGGGTGCATCGCACAAATTCTTAGTTGAGTTCACAAAAAAAAGAAATATAAGAAGATCCATTGAGCAAAGACTCATAGCAGGGCACCCATGCCCTTAGTCGCGGGAACACACTAAATCATTCTTGCATTACCATTTTGTGTGTGCCATATGCATAGTACATGCATTTGTATGCTTTCACAAGGAGGGAAAATGAGAAAAAGAAAAAGAAGAAGAGCAATTGCAAAATCAAAAAGCAAAATGTTGAAAATGAAGGAAAAGTATAGAAGAAGTGAAAAAAGAGAAAAGCAAAAGAAAAATGTGAAATCCTCCTTGTGCAATGAAAAGTTTTCATACAATGCATAATAAACTACTCCGTTGTCTCAATTCCAAGGTCTAAATAACTGAGATTATGAGTATGTGTTACACCCCAAGCACCCAAGCCAAGTAACCTCGGATGAAAGTGTTGTGGGGAGGTTGAGTCACATGTATTACATTTTTTTTCTTTTTGTGTCACATGGCATGAATGACAAGAGTACCCTTCTTGTGTATTTGAACTTTGAAGCACATATAATCTCATCGATCATCATACTTAGTTGTTGTTCTTGAAGCTTATATGACCTACACTTATAGTTAGATTTGTGATGTGAACTATAACCTTTTGGAATTGATAATGGCATGTGTAAGGAATTCGTGGTGTGAAAATGATTCAACCCCATTTTGATGACTTAAATGTTATACTTTTTCAAATACTTTGTACTTCCTTACTTTATGATGATATGTTGTATATGACATGAAGTTTCAAAATTTACTACTTATGAAATTTGCTTGAGGACAAGCAAAGATTTAGTTTTGGGGAGTTGATAAGTGTGAGATATGCACATATTATGATGATCATGATATCTCTACTTGATAACAACATAATGTGATCCGAGCCTTATTTGATATTAATTCTTCAAAGAAATTTTGTTCTACACAATTTCGGTTGATGATGCAGGTGCACTTGAGCTTCAACCGACATCAGATAGGTTTGACCGAAAATGCCCATAGCAAGCACATGAGGTCGTAGCAACAACATCCCAACTATAGCAAGCGTTGTAGAGACCGTAGCGATTATACTCAAAGGCGGTAGCGCACTGATCTAGGCCGTAGCGGCCGACTTCGAACTGTAGCACATATCCCATAGGTCGTTGCAGTCGTTTCAAGAAACAACACACACGTCAAAGGCCGTAGCGCATCATTGATGAGTGGCTAAAAACACCATTTTTACCCCTCATTCATGTCACCTTTTTGTTGTGTTTTGCATGCCACTTGAGGTTTTCTTGTCACCTTTTTACCAAATTACAACATTTCAATATTTGACTAATCATTTTTGAGAAATATTGCATTTCGTTATAAAATTAAGTTTATTATGCAATTTTGGAGCTAATAACATAGAAATAGGCAAGAAATGATCTGACCCTTCACTTCTCAATTCCAGTCGCCATCGTTGGTGAAGGAAATCTCCACAATCAAGAGGTAAATTATCAAAGAGGGTTTTCAATTCAAGTCGGCCCCAATTATGGAAATGTGTTACAAACAAATTAAGAAAGGAATGGCGGCTTGGAGGGATGCAACCACGATTGAAGGGATCACAATTCAAGAAAGAATTCATCTTGGGCAAATGAAATCCGAACAAATCAGGAAAGTGATCACCAGGGATGCCTTGGTCGGCAAGCAAATTCTTTTGGAGCAAACTACGGGTGGTTATTGGAGATCACATTCGCACAGTCATTGTGAATTTCTCCTTGATCAAGACACGATGAAGAGATGACCTGAGGGAGTCTATTTAAAGAGAAGACCAACATCATTCAGAAGGGGGGTTCTGTCATGAAATCTCTTGAGTGACAACAAGAAAGAAGCCACCTCTGAAGTCTACGTTCGTTCTTATTCATCTGGACCATGTTGAATCTAGGATCCCAAGAATGTTTTGAATGATCACAAATTTGTAAGTGAACTCAGTCTGTATTGATGAACTTGTTTGAGCTGATTTCTGTAACAGGATAAATTCAAGTTCAGTACAGCGGTCGACCTGAGCTGAAGGAATGGACGACCACTGCACACGTAAGTTATATAGGAAGAACCTGCAGTGGGCGTCCAAAGGATATGAAGCGGTCGACCAGCATCAGAGGGAGAGAGCATAAGATGAGCAGCAGCAGAGCATAAACAGTCGACCGAAGATATGAAGAGGTCGACCAGTATTAGAAGGGAGTGCATATGGAGGAGCAAGGCATAGACGATCGACCA
>LTAE01001534.1:49526-85193 GCA_001647135.1 Pontederia paniculata | reverse complement strand
TTTCAATAATAATAATAATAATAATAATAATAATAATAATAATAATAATAATAATAATAATAATAATAATAATAATAACTTTCATACAAACAAAAGGACTTTTAAAACTAATAGTTATTATGCACGCAAAAAAATAGATAAGTTTATTAATACATATGGTCGGAATAATCTATGATTTAGTGTTGAAACATCTTTAATGGAACATTCTTTTATGTGCTTCTGGTGATGACTTGAATATAAGTCGCAAATTTGGATTGCAAAGAATCAAGAACATGAATTATGCACGCCTGATTCCATAGATCATTCTAGCTTAGCAATGAAGTTAAAATAACATTTGATTTGAACATTTCTCCCATGCCCTTTATTAACTAAATCAAATCTATGATAGTAATAGTCTCATTATATTTCTTACTGAAAGAAAAGAAATTTCATTTGTATACTGATAAAACAAAAATATGTAACTTGTAATTCTTCAATCATAAACGTCACCAGATATTTTCTTTGAACGAAAAGGTCAAGTAACAGATTTCTCAAACTGATTTAATCAAGAAGTATAACATAATTGTTATGGTCATTAAAAAGTAAGCAATGTATTGATTGTTATGATACTTAAGGAGTAAGTAAATATTTGCGTAACTATTGGAACACTATCCACACAAAAGCAAAGAACAAACGTTAGTGTGGTATCTTCTTTATAAACTCCAATGATGGATCAGTGAAACATGGTATCATACTATTCTTTTATTTTCCTCTCTAATATACAATGAGAGTCCCCGATAAGCTCACTGCATTTTTTTTTCTCATCTCCACCAATAGAAAAATCATGGGAAACAGTGATAAGCTGATCCAAGAACTCAATCGCAATGATAGAAGCCTAGACATGTCCATGTTGTAGATATCATGAATGGCTTTTGTCTTCGGCTTACAAAGCCTTTATTACAAGTATTGTTGTGAAAAAAAAATGAAGAACATAATGATCATTGAAAACAACATAAAAAAATACGTTCATGACCATTACAGATCATTTAACTATTCTCTGTTGAACATAAGTATTGTTTTTCTTTTCTCTTAATGGCTCACTTGTGGTAAGGATAGAGAGAAAGAGAGAAGAGAAGTGGATTCCGTTCAATGGTAAGGGCTCCATGAAGGTGTCTGATCTTTTTTATTGGCCGATTGCTCGTCTCAGTCCGCCCATACAATTTTCATCCGTTACGCACGATGATTACATGTGAGTTGTACACCCGTCATCCTGTTGTTGCTCGCATATTATCACCATCGACCGCTACTCGTTATCCTTCCATCTTTGGACACTACAACTCTCATGCACGTGCATTTTTCTCATCGTTGCACTGGCGAGCTGGCGAAGCTCCATCACGAACGTGATTGAAGCAGAGTAGCTAGACCAACGGTGGTCACATACAATAATCTCTCACTTGACCAACGTGGTCACTGTGTGTTAGCACTCTCACTGTCCGGTATGAACTTAATTAACCGGAGATGATGTCTTGAAGTTATACTATTCGTGAATACTTCATACTACCTCAAATATTTTTGAGTCTCATCAAGTCCACATGCTTGATAAAGGTATCGACTACAATTTTCTTTGCGAGATAATCAACCAACATGTCACTCGTAGGCACATAGATCATTGTCAATTTCTTATCCACTATATCTTGAATATAATAATATTTAATATTAATATATTTTCATTTTGAATTGTTGACTCCAATGTGTATCAAGCTTATAGCTACTTGATTATCACAATACATCCGTAGAGATCCTCTGACCAAATTGAACTCTAGTTTAAAAAGAAAACGCCTGAGTCATACACCATGGGTGGTTGTTTTATTGCAAACAATATACTCAACTTTTTGTGTGCGACTCTAGCCATACATCCTTGTTTCTTATTGTCCTAAAAAATAGTTGCACCACTCAGAAGGAATAAGTGACATGATGTAGACTTATCATCATCTATCTGTCGAAGTCCACATATGAATCATGCCCTTCAGATATCACAGTGTCCTCTTAATGATCTCCCAATGAGCCTTCCCCGATTTACTTTGAAATTTGCTAACTAGATTTACCGCGTAAGCCAAATCAAACTTCTTAAAGAGCATCGCACATAATAGATTATCCACCACTTTTGCATAAGACTCGCCTAAAGGATCTTGTCCTGCATTATGACATTTACTTTTACTCAATCTTTTTCCAATCACTAGCAGTTTTGGTGCCGGACTGCTATTCTGCATCTCGAATCTCCTCAGTATCTTATTAATGTACTATTCTTGACTCAAACTCAAGCTTCTTGAGTTTCTATCACGACTGATTTGCATGCTTAGTATATATGACGCATCTCTCATGTTTGCTATTTCAAATTGTTTGCTCAATTTTTTTAATCTCATTGAGCATCTCTGCATCATTTTTGGCAAGCAGTTTGTCATCAACATATAATGACAATATCACAAAACTACTTGTCTCTTCTTAATGTAGGCACAATGATTCAATTTATTCTTTCTGAAATTAAATTAGACTATTGTCTCATGAAACTTTAAATATCATTATCTAGACTATTTTAAGTCATATAATGATTTCTAAGGTTTATACACTCGATTCTTCTTATCTTTCACCTAAAAACCTTCAAGTTGTCGCATATATACGTCTTTTGATAAGTCTCCATTCGAGAAAACTATCTTGACATCCATTTGGAACAACTCCAAATATATATATGCTACTATTACTAAGATCATCTGAATCGACGCAAACTTAGTCATTGAAGAATAAATCTCCTGAAAATTTATCTCGGTTTGCTAAGTATAATCCTTGGCCACCAATCTCGCTTTGTGTCTATCAAGAGAACCATCAGTCGATACTTTCTCTTGAATACGCATTTGCATCATATGGATTGTCTACCATATGACAAATCAAATAATGTCCATATTTCGTTTTTGTGAATTGAATCTAATTTATCTTTCATGAGGGTCGCTCATGACTTCGATTCACTAGAAGTCATTGCTTTTCTATAAAAAATAGGATTTTTACTATCGTCTATCTCAACATCAATGAACACGACGCTTCACACTTGTGCAGGTGTTATCCATGAGCATTTATTGGTGTCGATTATACTTGTGAAAATAATGAATTTCTCCACTTCTTTCAAAGGTATATCATCCTATTTAACATCAACTTTCACTGTTGGATAGTATAATGTATCACCGGAGTTGTCTTCATCGTCTCCTAGAATCATGAGGAGATCATCATCCTCCTGGACCTGCTCCTTTTCGTTCTAAAAAAAAGTAGCATTACGACTCTCTATGAGATATTTTTTATGAAAGAATCTATACCATTTGGATTGTTCATTGTATCCGATAAATTTATACATTTTCGTCCTAAAATTCAGCTTGTCTCTAAGCTGACTAGGAATCACACATGCTCTTTAATTTCACACTTTCGCAGATGGCCTAATCAGTTCTCCATCAGGGAAGCCTTTTCCTAGTGCGCGGAGCCCCAACAAGGAAGGTATTAGTGCGGTCAACAATGCTAATCCCTTTTTTCTTGGTCTTCTTGTCATTCCACCTCGTATAGCGTTGATTCTATGAACTTTGTGGGAATCCTGTTATGTATGTAACTTACAGTCATCAATGCCTCATCCTAAAAACATTTTGGCATACCCGAGTGGAACAACATACACATCACTACATTTATTAGAGTCATATTTTTTTTCTCTCTGTGACACCATTTTGTTGTGACGTATACGACATTATAACCTACCCACGTATGCCCTTCGAAATGCAGTAGTTCTTAAATTTTCATGAGGTATATTCTCCTTATATGTTTATCCTTAGGCACCTTATAGATCTTCCCAACCTTTTTTTTTCAACTCGTGCACTGTACCTATTGAAAGTCTCAAAAGATTCTAACTTTCTCTCTAAGAGATATACATAATAATATTTAGAGTAGTCGTCAATGAATGTAATAAAGTACTTTTACTCTTATAAGTAGGAACATGCAATGGTCCATAAATATTTGAATGAACTAGTTCCAACAACTCAGTTGAGCTTGTCCCCACAAAAAATAGGGTTCTTCTCATTTTTTTCCAAGCAAATAATTCTCACAAGGCATTGTTCTTGCACCAAAAATGTTGAGCACTAAATTCATCGTTTTAATTTGTTCCATTTTCGAGTTTCCTAAACCTCCTACCTCTTATACCAGAGGTCATAATAAGACATATAACATAGAGTATACTGAGAAGAGTTTTTATTTCATCACTCTTTATTACATTCAGACAGAATAGGTCATATGGTCGGGTACATACTTTTCGATTGCATACACATCCATGTTCTTGCATATCGTGATTCAACCACTATAGAATCTAACTTCAAAGTCCTTTTGCACAAGGACGAGAACATAAATTAAATTGCACCTTATTCTTGACGCATACAACACATTCTTGAGTATTATAAAGTTATCTTCTAGATCTAGCTTGTACTCAGCAATGCTCTCAACATCGAGGTAGGTGTTGTTCCACAGGTAGATTCTTTGTTCCCTTTTTGCCACTTATTTGAAGTCAATAAGATCCTTTTTGGTCTTGGCAATGTCACGAGTCACTCCTGAATCGATCCACTATCCTTCGATGCTTGTCGTCATTGTGTTACATTCCACAACTATGGCAAAGAAGAACTTGTTGGTGCCCATGTTTTTTCTTTGGTCTTTCGCCTCCTTGTCTGGTGGGTTGGCTATTGTTCCCGTCATGTCCTAACTTTGTGAGATAGTTTTCCTGAAAGTGGTCAAACTTTCAACAAGTGAAACAAGCTCCTCTTAGAATCTTATGTCTTACCATAGGTTTGAACTACTTCTTTCTAGCTGAAGATTGATCTGACTTGCTTGCGATGGTGCACAATATGTGCCACTTTCTCCTACCATTCAACGATACTTTCTCCACGTCGAAGACATCTATCTTCTTCTTCACTTTGTCATGTCCTACTCAATGGTCAAGATGGAGGGCAATTTAACAACCTTTTTTATTGACTCGTTCACACGAACAATCATGATTGTTATGTCGAAAGCAAATGAGAGACTGTTCAGCACCCAAGTTATCTGCACTGGCTCTAGCAATGCACACAGTTGATTAATTAATAATGTTATATAATATAATATTATTTATATCATCACATAGCATAAATTAATTAGATTTCTAATTATAAATAATTTATTATTGATCATTATAATAAATAAAATAAAAATATAGTAGCATGTGTATAAAAATGTAAAAATGAAATATGATTAAAAAAGAAAAATGGTGGAATATAAGATATTTCACTTTTCAAGAAGAATAAGAAATTTGAAATAAATGAAAAAAAAGGTCAATAATTTTACGATTTTTTAGATGATTTTTAAAAAAATTGAGATAATTTTAGTCTTCTAGACGTTTTGACAATATTTCTAGAATAGTGAGATATTTTCTCCTTTATTTCTCAATCAAATGGCCCCTAGAGATTTTTAAATCAAATAATTGATAGTTTATCTAGATTATCTCATGCTAAACTATCCCTAAAAGGTAATTTGATATTGATTGTCACTATTTAGCTTAAGTCGATATTTTATTTTCCATTATAATCATATAATCTTTTCATCATAATGTGATTTTAATTCTTACATTATAATATCTTATTATGTTTCACTAGAAATACTATATATCAATAATATTTATAACATATCTCAAAAAATAATACGTTACTACATAACTATTAGGATCCTACATTCTCGATCGTATGTCGAAAAATGGTATTGACAATTTATAATATGATCCATGTGAGAAATGGGATTCATCACAAGGTATAAAATTTAAGAGTTCTCTCTCTCTCTCCAATTTTTTTTCTTCAATAGAAGAAATAATGACAAAGAACTTGTAGAAAAATCTGAAAAAAAATCCATTCCCTTTTCTTTAAAAATAATTTCTCTGACAAACACTATTGACATATTTTATAATTCAAATAATAATTAGCCTATGATTTATACTATATTTGAAACACAATCAGACATAAAAAATGATTTCCAAAATGATTTTCTTCCAACATTTACATCCTAAAGATTTTTTCAATTCTGTTGTTTTAACACCTTCAGATAATCCAAAAGTCTGTACATTGGGTTTATTACGTTCTACAAACACTTTGCCGGTACAAATTTGAAGCAAATTGTTCGATGACAAGTCGAAAGTTATTGTAATCTATGTGTAAACATACATGTGCACAATAGTTATTCCTTTCCAGCCTAGCCATAGATCGCGAGGCTGTGGACAAATTTCTATGGTGGATGTAACTCGCAATATCATATGCTTATCGCCAGGTTTTCTCGGCCAATAGGTATATGCACCTTTTGACCCAAGGCCCAGGCCCCTCTCTCTCTCTCACAGCATTCTAAGGTTCAGCTTCACTATCGACATCCATCCATGTGTTAAATCTGTGGCCCAATCTCCACTGAGAACAAAATTGTTTAGTCAATCCGTTCAAGATTGTATTTCACAATTCCCTCGAGTGAAGATCTAAATTCACTCTCAGGAAGGCACTGAAGATTTTTGATTGCCAAATCAGCTTTCTCTTTAGCTAAGTCGTGAGCCCGCTCGATTCCTCCATGCTTGTGAACCAATTCTATTGCAGCTTCTAAAGAGCCAGCTTCAGTGAACTCAGAATCGATGATCTCTCTTAACCTCGGTTCCTTCTCCAAAGCAAAAATAACAGGAGCAGTAAGGTTCCCTTTAGCCAGGTCACTGGCAGCAGGCTTCCCAAGTTGCTCTTCGGATTGAGTGAAATCCAAAATGTCATCAACGACCTGGAATGAAAGGCCAAGATTCTTCCCATACTCGTAAATTTGCTCACATATATTTCTGCTAACACCACTAAATATAGCAGCTGACTTTGTGCTTGCCGCAACTAATGATGCGGTCTTGTAGTAGCTCTTTAACAAATACTCATCAAGTGTAACATCACAGTCGAAAAGGCTCGATGCTTGCTTTATTTCACCACTAGCAAAATCCTTGATAACCTGCAGTGTGATGGTAAAATTAGAACAATGTAGATGACTGTTGGTGAGAGAAAAGTTGGGTCAAGCAACCATACTTGGCTGATGAGTTTTATGACTTCAAGGTTTTCAAGATTTGCAAGGTACCAAGAAGATTGTGCAAACATGAAGTCTCCTGCTAGCACTGCCACCCTTGTGCCATATATCTGATGGATTGTTTTCTTCCCTGCAGTATCACCACAAACCATGAAAATAAGATATGAATTATTATTAATGATGGATCAGTTAAGTCAATCAAGAATGATTTTCTCATTGAGTTTCTAACAGTAGCCTCATTTTTTTTTTACTTTTGGAATATACTGGAAAAATTAGAGAATAATTCATAAGAAATATACTGGTAATCAGTTAGCCTCATTTTTTTTACTTTTGGAACCAATATAGCCTTGTCCAGCTCAGAAGGGGCAGATAAACTAGGATAAATGTTTGAAAACAATGAATTCAAGCATTTCCCTACATGTATTATATTAGAAAGATTCTGGCAACAGAAAGAAAATCAATGTTATTTAAAGATGACAGAAATTGAAATATGAATTTGAAGAAGTTAAAACAGACGAGAAGGTGAAGGGAAAAAAAATTGTTTCATGTTTATCTGAACAATGACTCTCAAGCTTCTACAAACTTACAGAAATTTAAAGATTTCAGAAGTCCTAGAATTCCTAATTTCAAAGGCAATGTGGCACATTGATATTTCTCGACTGAAAGTGTAACATCACCTTGGAGAATTTACTCTCCACTTCTGGTCTGAATCTGCCTAGTTTGTGAGCAAACTTATGTATGTTATTAATCTATGCACATGTAGGCCTTGGGGGGCAGCTTCCGGGTACAGGCAGAGAAATAACACATCAAAAGACTGTATGGATAATTTTCATGGAGTCAGTTCCACACACTCATAGCTGATGACTTACTTTTTGGTTCTTAAGGATGGAAAATAGCATTTCGTTGTGAGCTTCATCAACTACGATGGCTTTTGTTTCATTCATGAAACTTGCTAGGTAAAGTTGGGCATGGGCCATGAATGAAAATGTAAAACTAGTAGTAGAAGATATCTACCTCTTCTTATTCCACTGTCATCTAGCACATCATCATGTATTAAACTTGCAGTATGAATCATCTCTATGATCTCTGCTAAACGTCGATGTTGCAGTGTTAGTTCCCTGGATTTACAGTAGACGTGTTGATTTTTATGAAATTTCATTCTAACAAATTTGAAAATGGAGTTAAAATGACTTACTTCAATCCTGTAACTTGAGCAGTGGCCCTTGAAACTAGGAAAACTAATGCAGGTCTTAGCCTCTTTCCACCAGCACCAAATATCTGTTGAGCTGCAGATACTAGGACTGGATTTTCTGCACCAACTATCTATAATAAAAGAGGTCAGATAAAGTCTGAGCAAGATACTAGATGCACATGAAATACTAATCCACAGAGGGAGCAAGATTTCAAGTAACCAAAGTACTAGCCAAAAAACAAAGACTGCTTTGCTTTGTTAACAAATGTTTCCAAGATGAACTATGAAGAGCGGAACTGTGATACAGTCAAAACACAAAAGAATTGCAATATTCAAATGGTTCATAAACAAATGTAATATATTCATTCCTAGGGCTAAGATTCATATTCATACAATTGCAAGTATTTCTTTTTTTAACTTCATTAACTTAAGGAAATGTCATCTATAAATGGTTTCTTAAGATTGATTGGTTAGTCGGAATCAACTAATTCGAACATAGAAACAGTCTGGAGCTTAATAAAAACAGGATTATCAGTAATCCCCTAACATTTCCAGTAAACACGAGTGTCCTTGCATGTTAGTTCAACAAAATAATTAGCTTGGAAAATATTTCTTCCTCTGGCTGAAGTAACCATGGACCAAGTTGCTTATTGCTACGATGCATCTTCTAGTTCGACTTAAAATTCTTAACAAGAACTTGGAACTACAGTAGAATGAGTTTAGATAAAAGATTCAGCTTTACAGCATTCAATTTTGTTGGCTATTTATTGTACTAAATATCACTGTAGAATACTAGGCATATATCTTAGTCTTAGCTTGCCATCCTATGTCGAACAAGAGGATTGCAGATAGGCATATTTTAGTTAGCAAATATCCAACAAAAGATTGAGGGAAACTAAATTTGTCTTGGGAATTTACTGGAAATTATCTAAAGTATATATCTTTTGCAGTAATTGGAACTTCTTCCGTGAATAAAAGAAACAAAAACGAATTGAGAACCACAGGCCACTCACCGACTCCAAGTTCTTGTTCAACTTCTGCAAGTCGTCGGATACCACTTCTAACAAAGACGAAACCTGAACCTTTCCGAAGCGAGTCTCCGAAGGCTTAGGGCGGGTGGCCACTCCCGCACTCTGCACATCCACTGCAATCGCAGATAAACGAGATTCACAATTCCAGGAACAAAAGGAGCCAAAATAAAGCCACGGTGACCAGTCCCGCAGCAAATCCAATCAAAACTCACCATTTGGAGCCATTGAGATCATGCAGCGAGCACTTGCGGCGTGTCCCGGAGCCGGGCTCCTCCCCGGCGACACGCGGAGGACCCTGCCGAGATCTACGTTCGGGCACGAGAGGGCGGCCAACATCTTCCTCCCTGGTAATCCAACAGAACCTTCTTCCGACGCACTACAACGCTTCCGGCCGGCGAAAGAACAGCAGCTATGAGCCGCGCGCCGCCGCAAAAGGGTCTTCGCTTTTGGAGCAAAAAGACGAGCTTTGAGATTTAAGCTAAAGGCGAGTACAGAAACAAAAAGGTTGAAGCTTTACGCATGGATGCATAGGAGAGGTGGAGAAGAAGAGCAAAAATTTTGTGAAGTGGCGGAAGGTTTGAAGGGCGTATGAGGTGTGGATTCATGCGGTCCACGAAACCTTCCTGTGAACTGAGACGAGAAGAGGCCACTTCCTTATCATTTGATTTGAAGCCAATGGAATCTTTTCTTTTCTTTTCTTTTTTTTTTTCCATTTTCCTGTGTCTCATGAGAAGTCCCACATTGACGGTTTGCATGCTGCCACGTATTATTTTTTATTTTAAAACTTTTATATTGTCGACCTTAATCTTTTTATTGTCCAACTTTTTTTTCACTAATAGATCCTTTTTTAACTTTCTGTATTTTATATGTTTTTCCTTATTCTACTAATTGAGTATGCCCATATAAATATTATATTATTATTATAATATAATATATTATGTTGAATTATGATACGAGATTATTAATCTTGTATTTAGGTAAGCATCAAACAAAAAAATGAGTTTTGCATGCCAAATGACGTTAATAGAATATATATATATATATATATATATTATTATTATAATCATAATTTAAAATATCTACGACGTGAAGGTACTTAGGCTCTGTTTGGCACGCCTCTAAAATAGTGCCTACAATAGTGTATAACGTGTTGACCAAATCAATACGTTATTTAAGGTGTTTAACAAGCACAATTAGTAATAGCGCTAAGCAATTGGAACTCAGTATTTTGAGACGCTTGACATACTAACATTTAGGGTAGCGATAAGCTTATGAAAATTTCTTTTTAGACAGTACCCTAAAATATTTTAATATTAGTTAATATTTGTATAATACACTTATTATTTTATATTACATGATCACTATATTATTTATTATTATTTTATTAATTTATAAATTATTTGGTCAACTATTTATTTTATTATTTATTATTTATTATTATTATATTTAAAATAAAATATGTTATTAAATTTATGATACATATATTAATGTAATTTATTAAATAATTATTTGTATCTTTTTTAGTCATTTTATATTTATTGATTTGTTCAAACTCTACATTTGTCAAACACTTTTATAAAATTTAATAATTAACTCGGTATCGCTAATAGTTAATCTCTGATCGTTAATCGCTATTCGCTATTAACCACTAGTACGTACCAAAGAGAACATAGTCAATAGCATGAAAGAAAATATTATTATAATCTAGATAAAAGGATCAAATATATAAAATACACAAAATTGAATAATTAACGGTGCAAGTTAAATGATCGTAAGAGTGTTGAGGTTATAATTGGAGGATGACATTTTTTTTCAAAATTATTTGAAATAATTATATAATAAAACACATAAGGTTAGAATTACTATTTTTTATACATTTTCTTTCATTACAACTATTTAATATGAATGTTGCTAACATAACATTAATTTTATATATCATATAATTTACACTATAATATTAATTGATGAATCAATTTTATGTTACAATTTATCTAAAATCTCTTACGATTAGAACATTTTCATATTACACAATATTTTTTTTATAAGTTTTACAAAGTATTCGAGCTAAAGTTTTCATACAAATGCCTAAATATTTTTTTTTATCCTATGTTTATTAATTGAGGAAACGACACTTTTGTTTTGACCTAAGATAAATTAAATATAATATGTACAATATAGTGTCTTTCTTTTTATTTTCGGCATGAAGGGTGTAAGCAAAAAGCTGAAACTGAAAATCTAAAAAATTGCTCCACTCGACATGAAATTTATATTTTTATAAATTGGGAAAAATATAAGTGATTTTTAAATTTTAAAAATCCTAGGGGCAGATGGAGAACTACATAATTAAAATTATATTAATATGTTTTGAACATTTTTAACATTTATAAGATTACTCAATTAACATATCATTTTGTGAAAAAATATTAACAAAAGCTGTATAAATTATAAATAATAATTAAAACATATAATATGTGGTTGATCTTAGTTTGTATAATAAATATCTCTTGATATTGTCATAAATATATAGCTTATAAAAATCCAAGGTCTTGATAAAATCATCCGAAAAAGTTTGATAAAATTTTTTAATTAAAAAATTATCCAAAAAAACTGAATATTTTTTTATAAATTATTCGACCTGTATTCCTTTCGTTCATACTTTTCATGTTCAAATTAACTTAAATGGATAAAGAATAAGTGGCATCGCACAAAAAAATTCGATGAAAAGAAGTATTTATAGTCAGACTCAGAGTAGCTATTCAAAGAATAAATATATTTATTTTAATAGATTAATTATTATTTTGAGGTTTGAATTAAGAATAAATAATTATTATAAAAAGGTGAAAATATTTATCTTTAAAAAATATATTCATCAGAATATTTTTTTATGGCAAAACTGTCCTTCTGTGTGTAAATCACCTTGGTAGAATAATATAGAATGAACATCTATTCTACTTCTTATACTATAGGACCCTAGAGATCACTTGATGTTCCTCGTGGTCAAGTTAAATTAACAAAGAATTATATCGCACGAAAAAAAAAAACTCGACAGGTCACGTTTAAAGTGATAGAAACACGAAGGAATATTTATGGGAAGAACGAGACATAGAGATCACTTGATCTCTGTCTCCCATGTTCGAGTTAACTTAAATGGGTATAGAATTAGATCGCACATAAAAGTTGGACGTGTCACGTTTGAAGTGATAGAAACACCAAGGCATATTTTATGAACAAATCCAGACATAGAGATCACTTGATGTCATCTATCTGGATTGACCATAGACAACAATAATGAAACAACGATCAGAAAAATGACGATAATATTCAATTCAAGTTGTATTATTATAGATTTTGTTTAAATATTTAACAACGAAAGAGTGAGGTAGAAAAGTGAAATAATGAATGGTGAAGTAGAGTACGATCATTATTAATAAATTCATATTTGAATAAAAATTAAATGAGGATGATGGTCTACAATTAAATTATATATTATTTAAATAAGAAATTTAAATGATAGAATTCAAAGGATTAATTAATATACATTAGTTTATGTGTATATAATACTATATTACAGATCTTATCAATCGTAAGATATTAGATCTACTATGAATATAAAATTTTATCTCTCTTAAAAAGATCACTTATAATATATCTAATATCCTACGATTGATAAAATATGTAACATAATGTTACATACTTAAATGAATAACACCTCCACTAAATTCTTTTTAATTAATCATTTATAAGAATTTTTTTATTTTATTTAAAATATTTTTTTTAAATGGATGTAGCCTTAAATATGGAGTAATTTTCGTGTATAGTCCATCAACTTTGCTCATATCCCAGTTTGGTCCCCGAATTTTAGTTTGTAACAACTTGGTCCCTTAACTTGCAACTTGCTCGTCGAAAGTCTCTTCACCTGCGATAGCAAGTTTTTCCGGTATTCACTCCACGTGGTAAAGCCACGTAAGTAAAAAATAAAAAATAAAAATATTGATGTGAAATTTAAATATTTTTTGAATAGTCTCCTAACTTTACTCGGTTCCCATTTTGGTCCCCTAACTTTAAATTATAACTAAACGGTCCCCTAATTTAAATTTATAACTAAATGATCCCTCAACTTTATAATACGTTCACCGAAGGTCCCTTTTTAGCAAATTTGATTTATCATTTTTTTGTCCACGTGAGAATACGAACATTAATATTTCTTGTGTGTATGNAAATTTGTAACTAAATGATCCCTCAACTTTATAATACGTTCACCGAAGGTCCCTTTTTAGCAAATTTGATTTATCATTTTTTTGTCCACGTGAGAATACGAACATTAATATTTCTTGTGTGTATGTTATTGTATGTATATGTGAGAATAACATGAACATATAAAATATTTTAGTTTTCATCTCATGCAAGTAAATGATTTTTATAAATTTCATCAAAAAAGGAAGGTCAGCAGCCATCAGAGCCTGGGAGGAAGATGCACGTACTGGTGAAATTTGATTCGATATTCATTTTTGAATAAAAAAATATAAAAATCACTCTTATAGGAGATAAAAAGTAATAATATATATCGTGTTGACGTATTCTCATGAATACATATAATAGTATAGATGTAAGAAATATTAGTTTTCATATTCTCAAATGGACAAAAATATTGATAAATCATTATAAAAATTTGTAAAGAAAATAAAAAGAGGTTCCGAAAATCAATTCTAATGCAAGAAAGTTACAAAAATAATGATTTATCAAATTTTGTCCATGTGAGAATATGAAAATTAATATTTCTTACATCTACACTAATATATATATTCGTGAGAATACGTCAACACGATAAATATTATTACTTTATCTCCTACAAGAGTTGTTTTTATAATTTTTATTCAAAACATGGATATCAACGCCATCAAATTTCACCAGTACGTGCATCTTCCTTCCAAACTCTGATGGCTGTTGACCTTCCTTTTTTGATGAAATTTATAAAAATTATTTACTTTTGCATGAGATGAAAACTAAAAAAAATTCTATATGTTCATGTTATTCTCACATATACATACAACAACATACACACAAGAAATATTAATGTTCGCATTCTCACGTGGACAAAAAAATAATAAATCAAATTTGATAAAAAAGAACCTTCAGTAATGTATTATAAAGTTGAGGGACCATTTAGTTACAAACTAAAATTAGAGGACTATTTGGTTACAATTTAAAGTTAGGGGACGAAAATGGGAACCAAGTAAAGTTAAGAGACTATTCAAAAAAAATTAAATTCCACGTCAATATATTTTTTTTACTTACGTGGCTTTACCACGTGGAGTGAAAATCGAAAAAACCTGCTATCGTAGGTGAAGGGATTTTCGACGAACAAGTTGTAAGTTAAGGGACCAAGTTGTTACAAACTAAAATTCGGGGACTAAAATGGGATATGAGCAAAGTTGAGGGACTATAGATGTAAATTACTCTTAAATATGCAAGGAGGATCATAAATGGGTATAATATTTTTTTATTACTGACATATATGTTTTCAATATGATAACTAATGCTGAAATTATCAGTTGGAACCACTAACTAAAAAAAAGATACTTTCTTTCTAAGAAATATTCGGTCATCCCACGGAACTAGTATTTTCTTTTTCCTTAGATCCAACTTCGCTATGTTGATTAAACCAACCAATATAATATGAGAGGTTCTGGCAATTTATATATTTTTTTAACATTGTTATAGTACTTGATGAAACTGATTAATTGTCATTCAATACTAGATAACTTTGTTATGTTCAAGGAAGAGCGAAAAAATAAATATTTATCAGTTTGATAATTAAAAAATTTAAATCCGAAACTACTAATAAAATATAAATTAAAAATGGATAAAAACCTTTCCAAATGTCATAACTTGAAGTAAAGTTATAGGAATGTTGCGGACTTGCATCCAAACGAAGCCTACTGGGCTAGTTTAAGCTTTAACTTTGGCCCATATATGAAAACAGCCGACAGCCAAACCCCATGAAGAACTCAAGATCCAACGACATCCATACAACCAGGTTAGCAAATTATCAACGGACACGATCCCTCGTCGCAATATTTCTTTTATTTTTTTTCTCTTTGGTTAAAAAAATAAACGGAAGTGTGGTGTACTGTGTTGGTGTGTTTCGAAACCCTAAACAGATCGTGCCATTTATTCTCGTTGCGGCCGTCGCTCGTAGTCCAACAGGGAAGAAGGAGATCGCAGGCTGCAATGGGCTTCCATGTTGGCGTCGTCCCTTTCAATCCCGACGGCTGGGGTCCGCCGGAGACCCCTGCCGCTCCCGTCCTCTCCAGTTCCGGCGCCGGCGCCACCGGCCTCCCGGAGAACGTCCCCTTCGCCCCCTTCTCCCGTTCCGACAGGCTTGGCCGCGTCGTCGACTGGACCCGGATGTCTTCGATTTCGCTCTGGACGAGTCCTCGGTCCTCGCCGCGGCTGCCGACGATGATTCATCCTTCCGCCTCGTCGACGGCAAGCCGCCCCCACGCCCCAAATTCGGCCCTCGCTGGCGCTTCCAGCAGCGACCGCAGCTCCCGCAACGCCGCGACGAGGAGGTGGAGGCGCGCAAGCGCGAGGCCGAGAAGGAGCGCGCTCGCCGCGATCGCCTCTACCATCTCAACCGCCGGTCCTCGGCCTTCGGCCCTGGCGCCGGCGGTCCCGGCTCCCGCCGAGACTCCCCTGCTCTCAAGTCCTCCGTCGACATCCAACCAGAATGGACCATGCTCGACCAGATCCCTTTCTCTACCTTCTCCAAGCTCTCTTTCTCTGTCGCCGACCAACCGGAGGACCTCGTCGTTTGCGGCGCCCTGGAGTTCTATGACCGGTCATTCGACCGTGTTAATCCCAAGAATGAGCGCCGCCTTGAGCGCTTCAAGTCTCGCAACTTCTTCAAGGTTACGACGACGGATGACCCCGTGATCCGTCGCCTGGCCGCAGACGACAAGGCCACTGTTTTCGCCACTGATGCCATTCTCTCGGCCCTCATGTGCGCCCCGAGGTCCGTCTATTCCTGGGACATCGTCATTCAGCGCGTTGGCAACAAGCTCTTCTTCGACAAGCGCGATGGCTCCCAGCTCGACCTCCTTTCTGTCAATGAAACTTCCCAGGAGCCCCTCCCTGATGCCAAGGAGGACATCAACTCTGCGCACTCTCTCGCCATTGAGGCGACCTACATCAATCAGAACTTTTCCCAGCAGGTCCTCCTGCGGGATGGCAATAAGGTCACCTTTGACGAGCCCAATCCCTTTGCTTCTGAGGGTGAGGAAGTGGCCTCAGTGGCATACCGCTATAGGCGCTGGAAGCTTGATGATGATACATTCCTGGTTGCCCGCTGTGAAGTGCATGGTTCAACTGATGTTAAGGGACAACGTTCGTTCATGACCTTGAATGCCCTGAATGAATTTGACCCCAAGTACTCTGGAGTTGACTGGCGGCAGAAACTTGAGACCCAGCGGGGTGCCGTGCTGGCCACTGAACTTAAGAACAATGCTAACAAGCTCGCCAAGTGGACTGCCCAAGCTCTTCTTTCTGGCGCTGATCTGATGAAGCTGGGTTATGTTTCCAGGGTTCATCCTAGGGATCATTATAATCATGTAATTCTGAGCGTAATTGGTTACAAGCCAAGGGATTTTGCCGCCCAGATCAACCTGAATACCTCTAATATGTGGGGCATTGTCAAGTCAATAGTTGACCTTTGTATGAAGCTCAATGAAGGCAAATATGTACTCGTGAAGGATCCTGTCAAGCCTCAGGTGAGGATCTATGAGGTGCCACCAGATGCATTTGAGAATGACTATATGGAGGAACCGCTGCCAGAGGAGGAGCAGGTGCAACCACCTGCCGAGGAGGATGCTGCTGCTAGTGCCATGGATGCAGCAGCCGAAGCTGAGGCAAATACTGCTGCTGGTGTAGCAGAAGGCGAGAAAGATCCTGATGCTGCTATTGCTTGAAGGGTACTTGTGATTTTTACCAACACAACGCAAATTTTGTTCGTCAATATGCAATTAACTAGAGTGGCATTAAAGTCATACATCATGTTGGCATATTTAATTCAGTGAATGTTGTGTCTGTCTTCAATTTGTCGTTGTAAAATTATTATTTAGAATATTCTGATGGATCAAACAAACTATTTTAGGAATGACGATCCATCCAGAATAGAAGGATTTTGGTTTGTCATAATTTCTTTTCTTGTATGTTTTGTGGTAATGCTTTACGCTTATTTAGCCTGTTAAATTTTGGTGTGCATTCATTGTTTTTCTTGCTTCATTTGTTTATATGAGTAATGTTCATGAGATCTGATGTTTCTCCTTGTAGCTATTGATATTGTGATTTTTAGATGTGTTTGTATGTTGTGTTTTTAGTTTTGTATAATCACATGAATGCATGTCCTTTGTGAACATTGTAAGATCTTGATCTTGGTTTTCTTTGATTTGTTCAATTTGAAACTCTTCTCTGTTAGCTTAATATATTATGAAAGGAAAATAGAATTTCTTATTTTATGTGTGACACACTTGGGGGTTTAGTTACAGCCTCCTTACACTTAAGATCTAGAAGAATAGTTGGTATTTTATAAAAAAAATGTGCATCTACTGTTTAGTACTCTTACCAAGGTGTAGTCTGAATAACACAAAATATAGTTAACAAAGGCTTTGATGAACATTAATAACTGGTGGTGGGTCCTCTGGTTGGTAGCGAGGCATTAGATTAGCCACATAAACTAGAACCTCTTTTGCATCCCTTCTTCTATGCATCATTGTTTTATAATTCCAAAATATATAATTGAATTTATTTCTTATCATATACTAGTTTAAATTAGATCTTGGGAATGAACATATTTCTGTGAGAACATAGTTACAAAACAAACATGCATTTTATACATCTTCCCACCTATATATTTCCTTTCAGTTGACCTCTGAAATCTGTCTAATTTTTTGAACTCAAAACTTGTAGGTCATGATAAGAAAATGGCTTTGCATGTACCGATTTATCTAAATTCTTCAACATGTATTATATCATGATTTTGACTTTGTCAAACTTTGACAGGTTTTCCTAGTTGTAGCAATTTTACATTGTTCTTTATTTCCACCTGAGAATGTTCCTTATGATGGCAAGGTAACTGATTGCTTTTTTTTGGTGGAATGGGCCGAATTGCCAGAGATATGATGGATGTCTTTAACACCCTAACATCTATTGTACCATCAATATTGCATTTTTGTGATATTTTCTATGGTCCATCGATCTGCAATGTTAATTGCCTCTGGTGAAGTTGCCTTACTACTGTATTGGCAAAATTTTGAACAAGGTGTGTGATATCTTATTTGTGTTTACAAAGTATTATGTTATTTATTTTATTTGCTGGCTAAATCACACTCATCACAACCAAACCTTAGGATCCCTTGCTATTCAATCTGCCTTCGAGCCTCCTCTCTCTGTTATTGTGTTTTTATTGTCAATAAGTGTCCTGGTTTTTTCCTCAAGTTCACATTAATAGAAAATCATCTGATCCTTGTTTAAGCATTCATACCTTTTGAACTTCTATATGCATTTGTTTTCTTTTACTGATGATATTTTATGAGTGATTGATATACTGGCGAAAAGGGAAATCTGACTTAACAGTTTGTCCACTATTTTGTAGGTAAATTGAGTCATGTGCATTCCCTAGTTTCTGATTTTATTTCTCTTGCCAACTTCCAGCTGCTTTTTAGTTTTTGGATTAGTCTTATTTCTTTCCTTCGTGAAACTAGATTCACTTCTGTGGTTTCTTTTATATGCTGCTCTTCCAGATTTGATCCCATTGATATATCTCTTGCATGTTGGAACTGGATTTGATTCTATTGATATATCTCTTGCATGTTGGAACTTAAATTGTGGTTCTTCTTTTCTGTTTCTTGAGTTTGCATTATATTTTTGCACTTATAATAGTTGTATATAAGGTTCATTGGAATTCTCATTTACCTCAAGTTTAATGGTCAAAGGGGCATACCGTTTTGCTTTACTTTCTCTTTCTTTGCTTAGTTTCAAACAGTTTTAACTCCTATAAAAACCCTACATTTGAATAAAGCCAAGTGAATCTTTTACCAACGATTCTGGATAACTACCTCAAATGTTCTGATTAGGAAGTGCAAGTTAGAGTGATTACATGTCCCATGATTAGTTAATTAATTCATTAGTATAAAAATGTTGTAAAATTTGCTTCTAATAATGTTTGTGATATAAATGTTACATATTTGGGATGCGAGTCCGCTCTATACGGACTATCTTTTATAATTCCATTTTAGCTTGCGTGATTCGAGTGTTTGTCATTTTAATATTAGAGCTATAGATCACAAAATGATAAGTCACATGTTCTCATCTCAACGAACCATCAACAATCTCACTTTCTCTTGTTCTCCAAATCTTCCTGTCCAATTATGAAAATTTCCAAGTTGAACTATTTGGACCATCAATTATCAGGCATTATATCTAAATTAGTTATTTTGAAGTCATTATTTCAATGTTATTACTTTGCTCAAAGCCAAAGTAGTGAAGTAATGAAGGAGCTATGCAGAATCCGAGGGGAAAACATGACCTCCTATTCAAAACAATTAACTTCTCCTATTTCACTAAGGCAAAGCCAAACTTGAGAACGACCGTTGTTTTTGCAGTGACAAATATGTGCTTAGATATAATTGTAAATCTTCTAAACTTTTTCCTCGTGGAACTTATTAAGAAAGAACAATCGGAAGAAACAAGTGTAAACATTCACTAACAGATTTGGTGGAAAGTTCTTTCGACAGTATTCTAGGCAAATCAAAGAGCAAAATCATGTAGCAAGGCAACGGTTACGTCACTTTGTGAACAAAACAATGTTCATCTTCCTCACCTTACAATCACTAATGATTTTTTTTTCATTTTCTATTAAACATTTCTTTCCCTCTATTAGAGACACTAATGTGATTTTAGGAATTCAATGACTTGTCTCAATTAACACTGTACAAGCAAATTGGAATCATTATATCCCAATGAGCTGTAATACAATCTTCAAAGAATTTTCCAATGGTCAACCCCTAGCACCAAACTACAATAGTTGTACAATCAAGATGAGTCCACAGTTTTTTTATTTTCAGCTTAACGACAAGTTGAGTTTTCAAGGGATGGATATTGATAGAAATCCTCAAGATCTGCACCAGAATAAATTTATGTGGATCTTTTATCATCGATCAAGGATAAGTATTTCAAATGTTCAAACAAAAAGAAGAAGTTAGAGCAGTTGCATGTCCTATGTTTTGATTAGTCATTGCTTTCTTCATTAATTACCCTCAATAAGTCTTTTGTGCCTTGATTTTAGTTAATTCATTAATATAAACACGGTGTAACATTTGCTTATAATCATATTCGTGATATTATGTTATGTTATGTGTATATGGTGAACTCCTATAAAAAATGATAAAAACTCCAATCAAATGAAACTTATACTTAAGTTGTAATGAAAGTTTAAAAGACAAACTACAAATATAGTCTCTATGGATTGGGCAAGTTTTTTCTAGATACATTAACATTCATGTCAAAAACATGATTGAAAGCAAATATTAAATATTAATAAATTAATTATTGTTGTGCCTTGAATTATAACATCTCGTACTTAAAATTGTGAAAGAAAAAAAAAATGAATTTGTGATGGTAGGGGAGGGTTGGGGAACGACACAAGCCCGTAGCCCGACATTGATTTTCGTGGGGGTGTGGGAGGGGGCGAAGCCCCCCGCGGTATGGACCTTATAAATAAGGGTTAGAGTTTTATGATATACTCTATTCTTCTCGATAGTGGAAATTATTTGGTGACGACCTCCTTTACTCGTGGATGTTTCCCTCTTGTTCACATTGATCAAGAGGGTTTTACCATGTTAAAAATTTGTGTCAATATTTCTTTCTCATTTTAATTCGTTATTTTGATTCTCGGTCGATCCCTCGCCATATATTCCAACAAATTGGTATCAGAACACGAGATTTTTCGCAATCAATTTTTCGACGATGGCCACAATGAAATTTGATATCGAGAAGTTTGATGGCAACACAAATTTTAGTCTGTGGCAAGTTCGGATGCTTGCCATCTTGGTTCAGAATGGATTGAAGAAGATGTTATCGGAAAAGAAATCAGATACTATGGAGACATCCGCTTGGGAGGAACTTGATGAGAAAGTCATTCCACGATCGATTTATGCTTGATGAACGATGTTCTTCAAGAAGTCCTCGCAGAGAAAACATCAACATATTTATGGCTAAAGTTGAAAATTTTGTACATAACAAAAACTCTAGCAAATCGACTTGTGTTAAAGCAACGATTGTATACCTTTCGTATGATAGAAGGTACATCGATCAGATCTCATATTAGCGAGTTTGTTACCCTTATCAGCGATTTAAAAACATAGATGCTAAGGTTGATGATGAAGATCAAACACTATTACTTCTATGCTCTTCACCATCTTCATATAAATTTTTAAGAAACTATGATCTACGGTAAGAAAAAGCTTACTTTTGATGATGTGAAAGGTAGACTTCTGGGTTAGAAAAAACTGGACAATGAATTAAGATCCAACATCAAATCAGATGAGCATGCCAAGATTTAATCGCAAGAGGCAAACATCAAACAAAGAAATCTGAATCAAGATAGATTAAGATCTAAATTGAAGCATAGAGATAAAGTCTGCAATTATTATAAGAATAAGGGTCATATCAAGGCAGAGTGTTATAAATTGCAAAATAAAAATAAAAAAGTTAAATGAGAGCAATGACAAGGGAAATAAGAAGTTAGATGTAGCAGATGCTAGTGTAGCCGAGAGCGAAAATGAAGATATTTTGGTTGTGACGACGATTAATAAATCCAGATCTTCAAAGGAATGAACTCTAGATTTTGGATGCTCGTACCATATGTGTCCTACTAAGGATTGGTTCTCCACATGCAAGCCGATTGAAGGTGATTGTTCTTATGAACAGTAATGCAACTTGTAAGACTATTAGTATTGAGTCTATTCAGATTAAGATGTTCGATGGAGTTGTCCGAACCTTAAGAAATGTTAGACATGTCCTTGATCTAAAAAACAATCTTATTTCTCTTGGCGTTCTGGACTCAAATGGTTGCAAAGTTGTTATATAATTCAATGGAATGAAGATTTCTCGGGGTGCTCTTGTGTTTATAAAATGTTCAAAAATTACTAGCTTGTATATTCTTCTCGGTTCGACTATAACAAGTTCAGTAGCAGTTTCATCATTCGTATCAGAAGAAGGTTCTACAAAATTATGACACATGCGTTTGGGTTATATGAGTGAGAAGGGCATGTAAGTTATAAGCAACAGAGATATTCTTCCAGAGCCAAAAGTAGAAAAGTTGGAATTATGTGAACATTGTATTTTTAGGAAGCAACAGAGAGTCAGTTTCAATTCGAAAATTCATAGGACGAAGAAAATCCTAGATACATCCATTCAGATTTATGGGGTCCTTCTTAAGTTCCTTCAAATGAAGGTAATAGATATTTGCTTACATTTATTGATGACTTTTTCAAAAAAGTTTGGGTCTATTTCATGAAACATATAGATGATGTCTTTGGGACATTTAAGTTGTGGAAAATTTTATTGGAAAAACAAACCAGAAAAGTTGTTAAGAACTGAGAACACATAATTGACTTGAGTTTTGTGGTTCAAAATTTAATGACTTATGTGAGAAAGAAGGTATTGTAAGACACTACATAATTGTAAATACTCTATAACAGAATGACATAACAGAATGAATGAACAGAACTCTACTTGAAAGAACTTGATGCATGTTATCAAATGTAGGATTAGGAAAGAATTTTTGTGCAGAAGCTATCAACCTAGCATGTCATTTAGTCAATTGATTCCCCCATCGATCATTGGATTTGAAGATTCCTAAAGAAGTATGGTCAGTTAAGTCCTAACTACTCATATTTAAGAGTTTTCGATTGTCCTGCATATGCATATGTTAATGATGAAAAACTTAAACCTAAAGTTAGAAAGTGCATATTTCTTGGTTATAAATCTGGTGTTAAAGGTTATAGATTATGATGTCCTAAAATCAAGAAATTTATTTTGAGTAGAGATGTTACTTTTGATGAATATGTGATGCTTCACTCGAGAAAATGGTTGTCTGTGATTAATGATACAGGAAAATAAAATACTTTGAAGGTGGAGCTGAAACTTATCAATTCTTCTGACGAAAAGAAAAATGTTCAAACCAAAGATATTTCTCCTAAGATTCAAGCATCTCTTTAGACTCAGCGACAATATATGTTTGCTCGTGACAGACAAAGGAGAGAAAAAAGACACCACAAAGATTGAATTTTGAAGACTTGGTAGCTTATGTCTTAAATGTTACTGAAAGTATTGAATTTCTTGATCCTTTCATATATAAGGAAGCTATACAAGGTCCAAATAATATCAGATGTGTAATAACTATGCAAGAGGAGATGAAGTCTCTACAAAAAGAATAGTACTTGAGAGCTTGTGAAATCACCATTTAATAAGAAGATTGTTGACTGCAAATGAATGTTTAAGAAGAAGGAAGGACTTAGTAATGAAGACACTAAGTACAAGGCAAGGTTGGTTACAAAATATCACAGTGGATGGAGTTGATTTTCATGATGTCTTCTCTCTAGTTGTAAAATATACTTCAATTCTTTGTTATTATTTCTATGCATAATCTTGAAATTGAGCAGCTAGATGTAAAGACAACATTCCTACATGGTGATCTTGAAGATGATATATACATGGAGTAACTAGAGGGTTTCCATGTTGAATGTAAAGAAGATCATGTATGTCATCTTAAGAAGTCATTGTATGGACTCAAACAATCTCCTCGTCAATGATATAAAAGGTTTGACTCATTTATGTTGGGCATTAATTTTATGAGAAGTAAGTATGATAGTTGTGTTTATTTGCATCAGCTTACTGACAAATCCTTCATCTATTTGATACTTTATGTTAATGACTATTAATTGCAGCTAAGAGTATATCTAAAAATAATAGTTTGAAAGCTAAATTAAGTTCTGAGTTTGATATGAAGAATCTTGGAGTTACTAAGAAAATCTTGGGGATGGAGATCTAGAGATAGACACTCAAAAAAAAATTTTCTCTCTCAGCAAAAATATATTGAAAAAGTCTTGAAACGTTTTGAAATGCATGATGCAAAGTCAATTAGCACCCCTATTACAGCACACTTAAAACTCTCAGCTTCATATTCTCCAAAATCATATGATGACATAAGGTATATATCAAAAGTTTCATACTCTAGTGTTGTTGGTAGTATTATGTATGTTATGATTTGTATTCACCTAGATATATCTCATGCAGTTAGTGTTGTTAATAGATACATGTATAATACAGGGAAGATGCACTACCGAGCAGTTAAGTGAATTTTGCGATATTTAAGAGGCACTTCTTAAACATATTTAGAATTTGGTAAGAGTACAATTAGTCTGATTAGTTATGTTGATTCAGATTTTGCAAGAGATTTGGATAGAAGAAGATATCTCATATGTTATGTTTTAACTATTGATGATTGTGCTGACAGTTGGAAAGCTATTTTGCAAGACACAGTAACATTATCTACCACTAAAGCAGAGTATATAGTTGTTACTGAATTTGTAAAGGAAGTCATCTGATTGAGAGGATTAGTTGGAGAACTTAATATGAAGGAGTAACGTACTAGCATATACTGTGATAGTCAAAGTGCAATACACCTTACAAAAGATCAGATGCATCATGAAAAGATAAAATATATTGATATGAGATATTATTTTGTTCGTGATGTAGTACAAAAGAAGGACATTCAAGTTGAGAATATCAACACTCATGACAATCCTGCAGACATGATGACAAAGAGCTTACCTATTGTCAAGTTCGAATTTTGCTCAAATTTAGTTGGTATCTCACAAAGAATAAGTTAAGCTCATTAGGGTCATTTGGGCAAAGGAGGATATGATGAGTTTTCTTTTATTTTGAAAGTTATGTAGAATTTAAGTCAAGGTGGAGATTTTTATTGTTGTGCTTTGAATTATAATACCATGTACTCAAAATTGTGGAAAGAAAAAAAATGAGAAAAAAAGGAATATGTGGCGGTAGCGGATGGCTTGAGGTCGACCCAAGCCCGCAGCCCGACACTGATTCCCCTCGCGGTATGAACCTTATAAGTTATAAATAAGGATTAGGGTTTTAAGATGTACTCTCTTCTTCTTGATAGTGAAAACTCTTTGGTTACGGTCTCCTTTGCCCGTGAATGTTTCTCTCTTGTTCCATTAGTCAAGAGAGTTTTATCACGTTAAAAATTTGTGTGTCAATATTTTTTTCTCGTTTTAATTCATTATTTTGATTCTCGGTCGATCCCTCACCATATATTCCAACATTAATTAACTAATCAAGGCAATAGAGACTTAAGGGGATAGTTAATAAAGGCAGTGGTGGTGGACATGTAACCACTATAACTTTCATTTCCTTATGTGAACATTTGAAGTACTTATCTTGGATCCATGATAAAGCATCCACACGGCTTATTCTAGTGTAAGTCATGTAGAAAATTCTTTATCATACCCATCTTTTGAAAACACTACTTGTTCTCAAGGTGAAAATCAATAAGTTGTACCATAGACTTGTCTGGATAAGACAACTATTGTAGTCTGGTGTTAAAAGCTCTCAGATGGGGATTTTTTGTAGATTGTATCATCGATAATTGAGATATAATATTATGAACATTATGTTTCAATTTGCTTTTAAAAAATATTGTGTGTGACAAGCCATTTAATTTCTAGAACCTTGTTAGTGCTTTTAAAAAAAACGAAAATCAATTTTCAACAATTGTAAGGGGAGGAAGATGGACATTGAATAGTTGACAAAGTTTATTATAATAGATGACATCATCATTGCCTTGCAGTTGCATGGTTTTGCGGAATAACATGGAAAGAAATTTCCATCAAATTTGTTGGTTAGTGTTCAACATTGTAGACTTTGATGTTTACAATTGTTTCTTTCTGCTCTTCATAAGTAAGCTCCATGAGAAAAAAAGTTAGAAGGTTTACAATGATGTCCAAACACATATTTCTCGTTACAATAAAAATAGAGGTCATTCTCAAACCTGAAGAAGTGAGGCTAACTTGGGCATTAAGTTGTGCATTGTTGCCCTGATGAAATGGATGTTGAATATTCTGAAAATGATCTAGAGCCTTTTAAAAAGACCATTTTAATTTCAAATTGTGATGCTTTCCCATTTTCAAATTTTGTATGTATGGATTTTTCATTGTGTCCTTTACTAACTTTGGTTGAGAAAAGGAATATTTGCAACCAAAGTATTCAAAATAACTAATTTAGAAATAATGATGGATAACTAGTGGAGAAGAAGTTGTTTGGTTTGAGGATTTTTAAAATTGGAAAAACACTAGAAATAGGAGGTGGATTTTGAGAACAAGGAGAAGAGGTGGGGGTTTAATGGTTCTTCATTGAAATGAGAAGAGGAACATGTGAATATTGTTTTACGATTTATAGCTCTGACACCAAAGTGACAAGTGCTCTAATTTATTGAAACAATGAAAAAAATTATCAAAAGAAAATAATGATAAAGTCCTTATGGCGTAGACAAGCCTATCAAATATATAACATTCATATCAAAAGCATGATTGGAAACAAATGTTATGATATATTTATATTAATGAATTAATTAACTAATCAAGACACTAGGGACTTACTGGGAATAGTTAATAGGAGTAATGGTGGTGGATAAGAATTTGAGACATATAACCACTCTAACTTCCACTTTCTTGTGCCAACAGTTGAAGTAGTTATTATGTATCATAGTAGATGATCAATATGATTTTATTATGATGTAAGTCTTTACAAGAAAATCTTATTAATATTGATAAGATACCACTTGTATTAATTAAAAAATTATGAGTTGATTAATGGATACTTCTGTTCATATTTTTCATTAACAATTATGTTATTTAGTTGTATTAATTAACCCTTCATATTATAAATACATGGATATACCTTTTTTCAGCCTTTGAAAATTTTATTTATCATTATTGTAATTGAAGTTTAGTTCATTCTACATGGAAAGTGAAAATTCATTTTTCTTGAATAGACAAATTTATTAGTTTTAATGGTGCTTAAGATTCATATGCTATTACATATAATAATTATTATGTTAATTTCATTTTCATAGTCAAATTTTTAATCGCTTATCATTTGTATCAAAGCAGCAAAATTTTTTATATATATCCACTTAGTGCTCTTTGGTTCAATTTTTTAATAGTTTTCAGTGTTATTAAAAAATTATGAATAATTAATTTGTCGAACACTACAAGTAACATCATAAATACAAAAAAACATTCATTTAGCAAACCAACTTTCATGTACATCAATTTGAAAGTTCATTTTAACTTAACGTCAAATTAGACATCTTTACAAATACTGGTAGAGATATAAGATTATGAGCGGGTGCACAATAGTTTTAATTAATTTAATTAATAATATAAGGAATATTATTAAATATAATTAAAACAATTAGCGACTTTTCTTAAAAAAATAAAAAATTAGTTGAGCATTAATTGCATTTTCTAAAAGATAAATATAATAATTATTTTTATGGCTATTGTCACTTTGATATCTCAATAGCCTTTCAAAGATTAGTTAGATAGAAGATAATAATAATAATAATAATAATAACAATATCTACTATAAATATATAATAATTTTGATATATAAGTCGAATGAAAAGTTAAAATGTACAAAGATAATACTACATATTACCATCAAAATTTTGGAAATAATAAATAAATAATATCAATATCAGATTACGTAATCAAATATATAAAAATAATTCTGAAAAACAAAATCATTAGGAACATTAGAAAGAAATAGAATACTCATGGCGGAAATAGGCAATATTAAAATTTACCATTGCATTCTAATATATCAAAATTTAAAGAAATAAATGAACACCTAAGAATTTAACAATGACAAGCATTAGAAAGTAATAAATGAACACTTAGGAATTTAACAATCATAAGAACTAAAAAAGAAATATTGCAAGAGGTGGGTTTCGATGCTTGGTCAAAATGTAAAAAATATGTAATGCAACCATTGAACTGAAATGTTGCCAAATATCACCTATAATACCATATTATACTTAACCCAAATTCTAATGGGTGCACTCATAGGAACCCTTTTAGCTCATCCTTTGTTTAAAAAGAGAAGTTTCACGAATTTTAAAAAAAATAGCACAAAATGATTATCTCCACTTCACATGGACTAAGAAGATTTATCATTTCGAACAGATAAATTATTAATTTAAATTGTGTTTAAGATTCTTGCATTCCTACTATTAATAATTGTTAAGATTTGTTCATAGATACTATTTCATCTCCATAATCATATATTCAATCTCTTATTATTTCTCATATTAATAATGGGTAGTTTAAGTTGACTAGAGCTATTGGTTCTTATTTGAATTTTGAATTTCCCATTTTGGTCAAGATTTATTTGTTTTACTCTCATTTGAAACACTTAATTGTTTCATATTAAATAGGTGTTCGTAGTTTTGGACATTGGTGGATTGAATTTTGATCGAGAAAATATTAATTGAAGAAAATATTTTGTTGTTCTTGAGAATAAATTGGAGGCACCTTCCTCCTTTTGTCGTGTTGCCTCTAGAGAAGGGAGAGGTGGTGAGAAAAGGAAAAAGTGAAGTAAATGTTGATGAAAGAATGAAGTTGTCTTATCCAAAAAAAGTTCAAACATAAATTTGATTGGTTTTATAGATCAAAATCAAATTTGATATTTTGATAAAATTTAGAAATATGTATGGAAAAACTTATAGTTATAAAATAGAGAGTGTGATATTTGAATTGCTTCAAAATTGTAAAAAAAAATTCTATATCGTTTACTTCATTTGGACTCCTTCCATAATATATCAACTTGGTATATACTTTGAACTAGACATGTGATTTCTCATGTGGAGAAGGGAGGTACTATGAAACTCCAAGATATATTTATCTTGTACAACTTCTACCACCAAAACAAAGTGTTCTTATGCACATTTACTTTCATTACCTAATTACTTACATGTCAACAATTTTTTCTCAAGTAATTTTTTTGCTCCATTTGTTCAATTATAGCCCCATTCAACTTAGGGCCTCTTTGGCTTAGCTGATAAAAAATACCTGATAAGCACTAATGCTGATAAGCATTTTAAGTGTTGATACTTATTTTAAAATATGAACAGTTACATGTTTGGATAAAAGTGCTGATAATATCAATAAGTAGTTGTAATGTTTGTTAAAATAAATATTGACTAATATACTCTTAAAGTTATATGATAATAATATTTAAAATTATGGATAAAAGAGTAATATAGTTGTTAAAACTAATAAGCCAACAATTTTAAAAATAAACAGGGGGACTGCTTATTTTTTTTCAACTTATAAGTAGTTACCTAACAACTTATAAGTATATTTTTTAAGTTACCAAACATGGAGTTTTTTTAAAATTTACTTATAAATAATTTTAACTTACTTATAAGCTTAGCCAAGTAGGCTCTTAGTCAGCAATTTCAATTTTGTAAGCACAATTGCAAGGATATATTTGATGGATGTTTGCTAATATTCTTGTTGAATTGGTACGCTACCGATTCAATTATACTTGATTCAACTTATTTCTTACAAAATAATATTCTTTATAATAATTTGGGAGATAATAACTTTATTTTAAACTTTTTTTCTAAAATGTTAATCAAAATTTTAAACCTAACTTAAATTCATGATCATTCTTTCATACTTCATATTGAATTATTTAGATCTTTCTCTTTTATTTTTCTATTCCTTCTCCTTTACTTTTTTTTTTCATTTCCCTCTTTCCTTTTTTTTCTTTAAAAGAATATTATTCTCTTAACTATGTTCCACCATGTTCCTTCTTTTTTCATCTCTCAATTTGTCATTCTCATATTATATCTTTTTAATATTTCAATATAAATTTTTTCTGTACATTCCTAGTGTCTACTATTTTAGTTAGACATTACCTTTTTGTTTTTTCATAAAAAAATCGCATTAAGCCTGATTAGCTTGTTCAACATTTTTTCTTCAATTATTTGCCAACCATATTTTTATGTTAAATTAGATTAGACTAACAATCGATACACAATTGATTACTAAAAAGGAATATATCAATTAAGAGTTAGCATCAAGGCAAATGATAGAAGAGATACATGATGATTGACTATCATCTTTAGAGAAAACTTGGCAAAAGTTTTCACACTTATGTTGTATTTCATGGACCCTATAATTCTCAGCTATTGCACTATTCTAATTTCTCAAGTGTAATTGTTACACGAGAATTCCATCATAATTATTAGCATCATGCAAATAGTATTCCTATCGAGTCCTAATCTCACTTAAATTGGACTAGGTTAGATGGCTCAGTTACGTAATTAGGTTAGATGGTTTCTCCTTCCACGATTCTCATTTATCATTTTTCTTTTTTTTTTGGATTTTTTACTCTTTCAACCTTTATATATTCATTAACTACAAGTAGTTACATAATTATTTAATGTCTTCAATTCTTTATTATAATCATATGTATAATAACACCAACACCTTAGGTAATTTGATCACTTCATTATTTATTTATTTATTATGTATATGTAAATATGTATGTATTATTATCTTTATTACCTATAGATTCAACGACGAATATAAGTAATGGTGAAAAAGTAAATAAAACTTATAAACATAATAATTTAATGAACAAATTAGATAAGATGATATGATAAGAAGGAAGGTTTATTTGCAGCCATCCTTAGCACCCAACACAGTTAAACAAATGAGTAACCATTAGCTGAAATATTTTTGCATGTTTTACTTGATCACAATTGGTTAGTTGAACAAAACTATATTAGATGTGATATATTTTTTGTCCAAGTCGAGTTTACACATGCTTTAAAACTTTTAAAATTTCTGAGTTTACATATGATAAAGAATTATTTTCTCTATTTGAAATATATGAAATTACAATATGCAATAATAATAACTATAATGTGGTAAGTAATATGGATTTTTTTTCTCCTTGAAAATGATGTTGTTTCATCTTCCCACAACCTTATTATGAGTAATAATGAATATAAAGAGAGCAATTCTCACTTATCCAACACTCGTATCATATTAAATGTTGTTAGCATTCATTTGGGAATGAGAGAAAATTGAAGAAGAAAAAATTGAAGGATTTATTAATATTTCAAGTTGCCGAAGAAAAAAACTACTGAAACTTTAAGGTCTTGCATCCATCCATAAAGCTCCATTTATATTTTATCATATAATTAGTTATTAATGGTTTAAAACCAGTGTTGTCAGAACCGGACCGGACCGGCCGGTTCGACCGGTTCGACCGTCGACCGGGGCCTAGTCCGGTCCTGGTTCGATGGAAAAACCGGGCACCTAATTGGACCGGTCATAACCGGTCAAAAACCGGAAAAATAAAGGTTGAACCGGTTGAACCGGTTAATTTTAGTGAACCGGACGGTTCAAATAAAAAAAAAGAAAAACAAAAACTGGGCTGAACAAAGAAGTGGGCTTTAGGGTCAAGTGGGCCATGAAGAAAAAATTTAATTCAAGGCCTTTTAAATCAGTTTTTATTTTTTTCTTTTTCTTTTTAATTATAAAACAATTTGTTTAGCTGATATTTATTTTTTGAATAAATAATCATTAAAATATTTTTTATTAATAATTTTTATATCAAATAAAACGTTAATTCATCATAACTTTTGAAAATAAATTTAATTTTTTTCATATTTAATCATTCATTTATGATTCTTTATATAAATTATAAATCATATTTTAATTTAATATTTTTTTAATAGTATCCGGTTCGACCGTCCGGTTTAACCGGTTTGACCGGTTAAACCTGACCCGAATGTTTTTCCGAGTTGATGTCCGGTCCGGTTCTGACAACATTGTTTAAAACTATTGAAATATTTGAATTTAAACAATAAATAATTAGAAATATATGAAATCACAATGTGCATTCAGAATAACTATAATGCACAATTATTATGATAATTTTTTATTTCCCTTAAATGTTATCATTTTCTCTTCCACAAACTTACGTGGGATTAGGATTGGGGCGAAGGTAGTAGATGTTACAAACATATTTTTACTCTCATGAATGTTATTGAATGTTCATTTAAATGGTGTGACGCCCAAAGTTCAAAAAATTGTGAAGATATTGAAAATATATGAAAGCATAAAGAGAGAATGGTGTAATGTGCAAAGTTCAAATGCCCATTTAAGTAACATTAAACTTTTTTATTCTTCTTGAAAATGATATATTTTCATCTTCACACAACCTTATTACGAGTGAGAATGAATATAAAAAAAAAAAGCAATTGCCCACTTATCCAACACTCATATCATATTAAGGACACGTAATGCAGCATTTGCATTTTCATGTGAAAATAAAGAGCATATGTGGGGTTCACGTGGAGAGAGGAGAGAGTTGGATAGGTTGGGTGTGGGGTCCACCCAAAAGTCTTAGATCTTTTGAATAACTGAAAATAAATAATAAAATGTAAATAAAAGTATAAATAATATAACTTAAAATAAATAACAAACATAAAATACAGTTCATATAAAAAATATAATGAAATAAAAGTATAATAATAATTGTTTGTTGGGTTCACAAGATACAAAAAATATTCAATTTTTTAACATAAATTTTATTAATTTAAATTTTATGACGTTAGAAATAAAGTTATGATATATAAATTAAATAATATATGTTATTAGAAAATATCCATATAATTAAATATTAATTATTAATATATGATAAATATTTTATTCTAACTAAACACTTATATCAAAATTCTTAATTTTAATCAAACAATGTAATTCATTTTTTAGAATTTTATTTGCATCTATCCAAACAGAGAAAAAAATAACTTATATAAATACATATCAAATTTTCCAATTATAGTTATTTATATTACAGATTTATAATTACGTCAAACCAAATGACCCCTAAACAATATTAGCATCGATATGGGAATGAGAGAAGAAAAACATTGATGAACTTATGGATATTTCAAGTTGGAAAGGTGAAGAAAAAATTGTTAAAAGTTTAAGGTCTTGCATCTATCCATAAAATTTCATTAATAATTTATCATATAATTAGTTATTATCGCTTTAAAATGGTTGAAAACTTTAAATTCAAACTACAAAGAATTGCTTCTATATTAGAAATATATGAAATCACAATGTGCATTTAGAATAACTATAATGCATAATTAATACAACAATATTTTATTTCCCTTGAATGTTATTCTTTCCTCCGCAAACTTACATGGGAGTTGAAGTGGGGGAGAAGAGAGCAAAGGTTACAAAACATATTTTTACTCTAATGAATACAATTGAATATGCCCACTTAAATGGTGTAACACCCAAAGTTCAAAAAGTTGTTGAAAATATATAAAAGCATATTGTGCAATCAAAATATCTATAATGGACTTACATGGGAGTGGGGTGAAGAAAGTAGAGGTTATGAAACATATTTTTACTCTCATGAATATTGTCGAATATCCACTTAAATGGTGTAACACCCAAAGTTCAAAAAATTGTGGAGATGTTGAAAATATATGAAAACATATTACCCTTTTGAGCTCTTAATTCGTTTGGCATTGATTTCATCTCCTCAAATAAGTATGACTTATTCAATACTTACTAATATTAACAATGTTAGGGATGGCTTGTTAATCATGTTAAAATTTGGAAAGTTATTAATTTGAAAAAAATAGCGAGTTAATAAGATTGAATATGATTTTATTCGATGAACATGTCATTCATTTCTTATATCTTTCTTTGTTGTAATTTATTTTAATGTGTGACATCTTAATTGCTTATTATTCTTATCATTTTTCTTAATCGCAGAAAAAAAATTGATGCATGTGCAAGTTAAAAAAAAATCAAGTTGGAAGATTTAGACACTTGCTAATGGAAGGCTTCGTATTCATGATTAAAATCTAAGTTGTCCCAAGTCAACCAATTGAGAATGAAAAGGGATGATGTTTTTGTCAATTACTTAGGTCAAGAAGTTGGAAGAAAATTCATATATTTCCATTAATGATTTTAAATTCATAACTAGAGAATTGGATAAACATGAGTTGATAATAATGAAATATTATTATATTAGTGATTTATTTCAACATAAAAGTAGTTTGTCGATTTATCATGTTATCTAACATCAATCTCTTTTATTTTGTAATGTTGTAGATGTTGTTGGGTGTCTATCCGATTGCGAAGAAGTTGATGTTTTTTGAGTTGACATACAAAAAGGGACATCCAAATTATAACAAATTAGTGACTGTATGATTATGTTGATAATTTTTTACTCCTGAATTTATACATGCATAGTCTTGTGTTATATTTTTTTATAGTACTTTAATATTCAATCTAATAATAAATCTTATGTGTCACAATGAAAATATTGTATCACTTTTCATATATCATCGAAATCTATTCTAATTATTTAAATATTTTTACTCAGTTTGGAATGCTATTTTTTATGTTATTCTTTATGCATATTTTATTTTGGTCTCATGATATTATGCCACCATGTTTGTCATACATCTATTTTATATATTATTTTTCATATTCTCCAATTTGCATGACAACTTTATTGTGATTTTTTTCATTTAATTTTGAGTATAATCTTTTTATGTTCTTTAACTTCATTGTATAACTCTGTTTCATCAAAGATTACTTTGTGGTGAGAGTTTTGCACCAAGTCTTTATAATTTTCTTTGTCATTATTGATGCATATTTATTTTATCTCATGCTATTATGCCACAAAATTTGTCATACATCTATTTTTATATATTACTTTTTATATTTCCAATCTGCACGAAACTTTATTGTTTTGTGATTTTTTTATTGAATTTTGAATATAATCTTTTTATGTTCTTTAACTTCATTGTATAGCTCTGTTTTAGTAAGGATTACTGTAACACCCCCGATTTTATTCAAGATATTGTTCGCTTTGGGCCCGGCCCGCACGAATTTAAAACGCGTCTTGAATGATAAGGAAGGATGCTACATATAAGCTCATGATCACCTCCGTGTTTTGTCCATGTGGGACTAACTTTCATTCTCATCATCATCTGGGGCCTTACAATCTTTCTCCCTTCGGGGCTCAACGTCCTCGTTGAGTCGACCCACATGGTTCAAGTGAGCACGCGAGGTTGGCTCTGATACCTTCTGTAACACCCCCGATTTTATTCAAGATATTGTTCGCTTTGGG
>LTAE01001534.1:12618-35403 GCA_001647135.1 Pontederia paniculata | reverse complement strand
AGAGAGAGAGAGAGAGAGAGAGAGAGAGAGAGAGAGGAAAAGTAAAAGAAAAAGAAAAAGAAAAACATAATGTTAAGAGAAAAATAAAAAAAATATTAATTGGGTGAAGCGATAGCAAGTTCTAAGTGCATAGATTTTCGCATTGATTTTGTCAAAACATCATATCATGAGAACTAAACTTAAGATTTGATATAATGTGACAAATGTTTCGTAATATGTCATTTGTCAAAATATAATGTGACAAATGTTTAATGATTTAAAAAGTTCATAATATTTACGATTTTTTTTTGTGACAATGTATAATTGGCATAAATATTTTGTGGCATTTTGAAAAGAGTTAATGTTTGCAAACATTTATGAACTTCTTACAACTAAAAAACTTGTGATAGTTGAACTTAGATACTCTTCAGCAAATTAATTTTTCAAGTTGTTTTGCTCACTGTTAAGCTAGTGAGGATTTTGGGATTTTTCTTTAAACTTTTAACAATGTTTGTAAGGATTTACTTTTTCTAACTTGGGAAATGAACCATTTACGTGAATATTAATTAAAATTGTTGAAATTATTTTTTTATGAAATTTTGCAAAGGATTAATGTTCACTAGCGAGGCTCGTCTACAAGACTTCTCAAAGGACAATAATATATTTGAAGGCTGATTTAAAGTTTTTATTTTAGTGATGTGAAAAGCTAATTTTTTTAATATCGAAAAATGAAATGTGTACAATCAACATTGCCACATTTATAATAACTTGATAATTCTATATAATAAGTAAAGAGGATAATTTCAGAATTCAGATATAAATTTTGAGTTCGAAAATAATTTTCTTAAAGTTAGAAGTTAAATTTGGGAAGGGATTAAAGTTCGAGATTGAAAATTAAAAATTACTCCGTAGTCGGTTTGTGTAATAGTTAAAATTTGAACTTGAGCATTGTTGAATGAACCGCATACCCGCATTTAATTCATGTTTACGCCATGAATCTATGTTTTCATCTCCGGAATGGTCTTTGTTGGTTGCCACAATTTTTGTGACTATCATCTCGATTAATCTTTGTCGGTCTTGAGTTGGTCATCATTAGTACAAAGATGCATCCTACCTTTCTTCTCTCCACCATATATCCAGTTTTCCTTAATTTTTTTTTCATTTGTGTTTGATTGAAAAACAGAGAATTATGTGAGTTATTCTAATGTATTTGGTTGAATATCAGAATAAATAGGTATAAATTACAAATTTTATTTATAAAAAATAAAAAATAAAATAGTCTTCTTATTTTTTATGACGAGTTAGTTATATCACTAACTAAACATACAATTATAAATAAAATATTTTTATTATATTTTCACATTAATACAATTTATAAATGTCTTTTATTATATGTATATTGGTATTAAGCATTTGATGCCAAGAATTAAAACTTTAAATCAATTGCACTAGTTTTTTTGTTTTAATTACATTTACACAATACTATCCATTTTTATATGGTTTTTGTTAACGTTTTTATATAAAAGAGTTTTGAGTTATTTATTTAAAATATTTAACTTGTTAATGATTTCTTTTTAAATATTTATTTTTATATATATACGTTTAATTTGTTCAAATTTGTTTCCTTATTAGATATTAGATTTGTTAATTATTTTATTGAATATTTAATTTATTAACTCTTATACTCAACTTGAGTATAACATAATATGTGTCTTTCTTTAGGTATAACTTTAGACAATATGTGTACCCAAGTTGGATATAAACATTTTTTTTAATGACAAAAATATCTTTTACAAAATTCGGGTATACCTTTGATAGTTAGGTTAGATAAACCCCTATCCCTCAATGAGAGTTTTTTTTTGCAGATTTTTTCTATATTACTTGATAATATTGTATTAAATTACTTAGAAGACATTTACTATATTATCTCTTAACATTATCTAGTAATTTATATTGTCTAATAAAAAAATTATCATTCATTAAATTACACTTAATATGCATTACATGTTTGCTATATATAGGTAATTCAATTGGCAATTTAGATTATCATGTGAAGGAGATTACTAAGTAATATACATCATTTTACTAAAATATCCTTCATAAATATTATTAGTTAAAAATTTTATATTATTAAATTAAAACTTATAAACTTAAATTATAGGTTGATAAATTAATGTATTAAGTAAATAAATACACTTTAAAATAAAACAATATTTATAAATAATAATAAATTATTATTATTATTATTATTATTATCATATGATATATTTTATTGTGTTATATTTTATTTATGAAAGATTTATAATAGTGAATATAAAAATTAAATATACGCAAAATTATCACTTAAGTGGTATTCTGAAAAGACACACCTCTTATGGATAATTTGGATTATCACTTTATAGACAATTCGAATTTCTTACAAATTAGAACAAGTAAACAAAGTAATATGGTAGACTCAAATAATTTTAAATTCAGATTAACAATAATCTATAAAAATTAACGGTACTAAAATGCCTCCTAAAGAGCAAAGGTCTATCATATTACTTTATTTACTTATTTTTTAATTTACAGCTAATTTGCAAATTACCTATAAAGATCTTGATTATCTTGGGAAGAGTTGACAATCCAAATTTCTGAATAATGTTTTTTTATTACTTTTCCATTTCACGTTCATCCTTTAAAGTCTTATTCAAATAAATGATAAAAAATAAACAAATAAATAATGTTATATTATGTTATTAATAGTATAATTAGTATTAATCACTATAGTAATATTTGTATCATTGCTAATAAATAGATTATTATAATTATTTATATTAATTTTATATTGGTATGATTAATTATAATATGTTAAATAATTTATTGTTACTTATTGTAATATAACAATTATTTACAATGATAAATATTAATTTATTATTATTATTTAGAAAATAATATACAACTTATTTTATAAATGTATTTGTTTGGTGTATAAAATTTATGAGTTTAGAATATATGTTTACGATCAAATTTATATAAATTTTCAAATTTAACTAAGGACATTTTGATAAAAAATTATACATTATTTACTGTCTTATTTTTTATATAATAAACAGGAATTGTAATATTACCTATGCATATTAAATAAAACAGATAATTTAATAAATAATGATCTTTTCGAGAGTCAATTTAAATGGTCAAATAATATCAAATGATAATGTTGTGAACTCCACCTTAATTTATATTCCAACCGAACACTGATGTACTCGTCAGATTATTTTGCCCTTTATCTTTTGTATCAATATTTGTATGATATATAAACTATTATATAAAATAAAGATAAAATAGTTATTATAATAAATGATATTGAAATTAGAGGAGTGGTATTAAAAGGATCCTTATTTATTTCATACATCGCCTAAAATCTCAAGCAATATGGCGCAGAAGTAGAGACCCTTAAAAGGGCTACACTTTTCCAGCTGGAGAAGCTAATAGTCTCTACAGCATCAAACGGAAAAAATCTTCTTGGCACATTAATTGTTTACTCTCTCTTAATAGTTGATCAAAATTACCATGTTACAGGGTAAAACTTATATCTTTAAGCTTTGTTTGGACAAAAAAAGAGAGGAGAGGAAAGGAGGGTATAGAGAGAATAATATAAGCTTATGTTTGGATAGAACTTAAAAAAAGAAAAAGGGTAAGTTTTATTTAAAAGACCATTTTTAACCTTTTATAATATTTTTTCTAATAAAAAAAAAAGAGGAAGACATGGATAAAATGGTCAAATTATTCAATCCTTTCAAATTCAACCAATTTGGTGAAATTAGTTATAAGGAGTTTGGAAGAGTTATGAATCATGTCCCTTCACTTAAATTTATATTCAAACATGATCTACCCTCGTAATCCCATCCCACCCTTCCTAATTCTCTTCTAACTCTTCAATCCGGAAAGACTGGGGATAAGAAATCAAGCAGCAACAAAAACAAAGCTGCAATCTACTGTCATACCATAAAAGGAAAAATTCACAGAAAATGGACTTGATATTTGATGGCAATCTACTGTCATCATTAAAACATTTCCATGGTACACTATGCCTAGCTGGTCAAGATGGCACCAATTCTAATGTTCCACTTCGAAGTGGACGCTCTCATTATCCATGTATAACTCTAATGCCATGTTTACGGATTTTCCCAACCAGTTCTCACCTAGAACTATGCACATGAACCGTTGAATGAGAAATGCTTTTGTACCTTCACATATCTCAAAACCAAATACTCTTTTCCCCACAGGCTCTCACCTAAAACTTTCTGGTTCACTTTTGTGCTCCCACTTCTGAGCTTATAGAGCAACTTTGAAGTCATATGAGGCTTTTATAACCACCAGAATTCCAGCTTTGGAGAACATGCCATAAACGAGTTTATCAGGTGAATCATGAAACATCTACTTTTAGAGAGCACATTCCATCGCAGTACTAGAATGCATGGCAGAAATTGAATTTTGAACTGTAGTTGCTAGAATACCTGATTGCACAATGCTGCAACTCATGCTTAAATGATTATATACAATTGCAAACCTAGGGAATAATAAGAAAGGATGAATAACAATTACCCACATGCTTTACCACTGATTCAGAAAACAAAAACTCAATTTGTGCAGAAAAGAACTTGAGAAGATGATTAAAAATATAACACAGTATATAAAAAAAGGTGATGCAATAACTTGGAGAAAATTGAGCACACTAGCCATTTATTTGGAGTTTGACCAAAGAACAGATGTCGCAGACGATAAATTGTTTAATAGAACCTCAGGTCAGAAGGTACACGCTTCTAAACTATTTAGTTTTTTTTGTATATAGAATAACAATAGTTCGTCAATTTGGTCAGGATTTATGCTTTCCACTCTTGCCCAAACAAACAGTGGGTCTAGACTGAAAAAAAAATCAGCAACCAGTCAAGAGATATTGACCCTCGACATCTGATTCATTAGAATTGATATGAGCTTTACAGTAGGCCTGAACTGAATATATACGAACCTCCAACTTTAACTTTACCTTTTGATGAAGTTCCACATTAATTTACGCACAAGTCCTTTTCTGAATACAAGGAAGTGATTGCAAGTTTCCCAATCATGGATTTTGCTCTCATTGTCTGGTGGGAACTTGTGGCGTAGAAGAACGAGAACGTGCAGATTGCTCAACATCATGCAACTTAGCCTCCTTATTCTGCAAATATTTTGATGTCAATCAATCGGATTGTACAAGATAAACTAATACTGACCTCTAATCAGTAGAAATGAGTTGAAACACCAAAATGCAGGAGCAACAAGTAGGAAAAGAAGTAGAACAAGCTCTAGATGCAAAGAAAGCCTAACTGACCAATACTAAGTTGAAAATGGTTACTTCCAGAAACTGAACAGTTTATTAAACCTATGAAGCAACATCGCATGAAAATTGAACAAAAGAAACAAACAGGAAGAATCATACAGTGGAAAATGAACTAGTAATAAGAAATTTGCTAAATCCCATGGTATATCTGATCCACTTAGGAAAAAATATGCTTATAGCATATTATAAATCAAGTCTACTTTTCAAAGGAACCATACAAGCGTGTTTATAGGGTTCTAAACACCTCATATGTCAAATAGTATGGAAACCTAAATAAAAGGAAATAGAGTAAAAGGTAACCTAAGATAAGAAAAACTCCTAATAAAAGAAAATACTGATATAAGGAAAACTCTAATTGGCTCAAAACTAAACTAAAGGCACAAAGCCCATAAATAAGGACTAATTATTAGGGCATAAGGACAATAATATCCTTCTTGTTCTACATCAATATCCCTTAGTTTCTTGCAACAGGCTCAGAAGCACTATTAACTAGTTGATTGACTCCTTTTTAATCAGGCTAATGTTCCAAACATGAAAATTTGCTTGAAATATCATAATCAGCCATCCTATGCTCCAAACAGCAAGTTTTATTGATGTACCATCACTCATGATTCTAGCAATTTTTTTTCCTTTAACTGATTCTATCTGTTACTAGTAGCTGGTCCTATGTAGTCAGCCTAAAATTTACAGTCACATGATTGTAAAATAGACAATTTACAATTACGCACACAATATCATCAATCAAGCTTTTATTTCCGGTTCGTACATTTTACGAGCCAAAACTTCTTCATTTATCTTCTCAATGTTAGCCAAGAACCTAATGAACGTTTCACCACACAGCAACCCTAAAAGCTGAATAAAAAAAGTAAAAAAAAATATAATACAAATTAGAAAGATTATACCTGGAAACAAACGTCAGAGCTTGAAGTTTGTACTTCTGATCCACTTATATGCTTCTGCTGATGCGGATTGACCTGGAATAGATGTTGCTGCTTCTGCTGCTGTTGGTATGTTTGTTGTTGTTGCTGTACCTGAAGCTGGGATAGCTTGTTCTCCTGTCTGTATCGTCCCTCTGGATGCTGTTTTTGTTCTTGTTGTTGCTGTTGTGTTTGATGTTCTTGCTTCTGATGTGGATGTTGCTGCTGCTGATGTAACTGTTGATAGAAGTGTTGTTGCTGCAGAAATAGCTGGTGCTGGTGCTGCAGATACCATTGTTGTTGTTGCATATAAAGTAACTGTTGCTGCTGTTGTTGTGTTTGCTGCTGCGGTTCACCCTGTTGCTGGGATGGTGATGCGTGTTGTTGATGCTGATGCTTTTGGTTGGGTATTTTCTCAGATGAATGTGTATTCTGCTGCAGTTCCATTTGGTTATCATTTTGTTGTTGCTGCAGTGGTTGAAGGAGAAATTGATGTCCATCTGCTGGCTGTTGCTGTGGATGCTTTTGGGATTTCTGCTCTGTGATATTGCTCTGTTGATTCTGTTGTTGCTGCTGGTGGTAGTAGTACCACATGTGAGGGGCTAATCCTTGGCTATTTGGGAAGTACCCACATTGTTGATATATGTCAGTTTGTGATTGAGCAGTCTGAGTGTTGGGTTGGGAAACAGTGCATGGAGAAGCTTGCATCTGTGCACTTTGTCCTGACCAAACCGGAAAGCCATTTTGGTATGCATCGAATCCTTGATTTTGGTTAGCTTGCAGAGGTTGTGCATTAGTCCTGAACTGAGACTGATATGGATACGCCTGAGTCATAAAATCTGAATTATATCCAGCAGAAGCGTACTGTGCATGTGCATGATCCTCCCACTGTTGAACTTTTGATGTTCGAGTGTCGGTAGGAGATCTAGATATGAAACCTTCAGAAGCCTGCCTCCTGTAATTTGTCTGATCCAGATGTTCTGTGCTGCTACCCTTTTGAGGAGTTTCAGTAATGACAGGCAAATCATGCTGTGTGTTGGTTTGTAATTCTAGTTCCATTTGGCATACTGGATTTATCTGTGTATCTTTGGAAGCTGGGTCAGCAAGAAGTAAAAGTGTCTCCCTTTCTGAAAAGTTTGCTTCAGCAATAAAATTGGATGTTATATCTACCGATTCAAGTTTACTGGTTTCAATGGCATCTGTCTTCACCCCACCCTGCACTTTTTCAGTGCATGATGTGGGGGATACCTTCATCTTGTCCAGCACATTTCCACTGCAAAATGTAGTGGTCGCCTGTTGAGGATAATTGGAATCAAGAACATTGGGCTTCATTTGTTGGCTTTCAGCGTCTCGGCAACTTACCGTGAGATCATCAAGCGAAGGTGGTGACACAGCATCAGATGAATGGAGAATCTGACTTTCAGTTAGAATTGGTACATGAGCCATGTCAGTACTATAATCACCTGGCTCATTGATCGTCACATGCGGTTCATCTCTTTCCGTCATAGTCTCATCATGAACTTTAACATCACTAGTGACCATTAAATCTGTTTCATCTTCTTCCTTTTGATGTGATAAACATCCAACATCGCCTTCCGACAAGATATTTGCATTATCTTTCTGTGCAACACGTTCTAGGCTGTGCTTATCTGGGTTGCCACTGAGGTTACCCAGGCAAACAATTTTAGAGTTAAGTTGAAGTGTCCCATTGTTGTCTCCTTTGTTCTTGTTAGTGTCACTGAATGCAGGTCTTGTACCATGTGGAAAAAACTTTCTGTGATGACCCCATGCTCTTCTTATTTCATGAATATCTCCATAAAGATCCAAAAACTGCCAATACAAAACATATAAGAGAAATTGCCCAAACATGTAAAAGTCAATACCGAGTCGAATTTTTTTATACTTCTTTACAATCAAAAGGAATTTCTTAGTGCAGATCCCCCGAAATATTTGTTTCAAATCCTAACATGTCATCATTTGTTTGTTTTTATTATTTTATTTTAGAGGAAGAAAAGACGACTACAACTTATAGTAGTCCTCCATTTGTATTAACCAGAAAGAATGTACAAGTATATAAGTATATAACTATCATCTATATAAGTATATAATTAACATATCGTTTATAACTATCATCTATCTAAGTATATAACTACTGCTGCTTAATAAGCATGGTTTTCCAAAAAGTACAATAATATTTTGAAACCCCGTGACATGAGTAACTATGCTTCCCTGATATTATAGCACACAAGGCAATCAATATTATAATGATAAACAGACGAACAATGGTTACTTAAAGAAATTACACTTGAAAAAGAAATCGCACAACACATGACAGGTAATTTACTAATTGTGTAATTAGTTACTCTAATAGAAAGAAGCTCAAGAAAGGCACGAATGAAATGTCAGTGCATTAATCCATACTGATTTAATTGCATGTTTTATTGGATGACAATTAACTTTGTGAGCTTTAACTTAACAAAAAAAAAAACTTTGTGAGCTTTAAATCACTTTTTTTTTTAGAACTTTTAAACAAAGTTTTGCTAATTAACACAATCATTGAGATCATGCTGTTTTAACATTATGGCTTCAATGCAATGGCAAAAAAATAATGAAACAAAGAACACTGAACTATACTTGGATCAAACATCTAACCTCTAAATATGACCTTGAGATGCATTCACGATCTTCAGTACACAAAGCTCGAGATATTTCTGACTCTGGATCTATAGCATTTGAGACAATGAAATACAGTTTACTTATATCTCCAGCACCACCATGCACAATCATGAACTGTATTAAAGCCTGCAGCAACAAGAATATTTCGTACGAGGCACAGAAACCACACACTATCAGAAACTTTACAATTATGCTCTATTCTAATTTTAAGATCAGTTAATAAGACAAAAAAAAACAATTAGACCAGTTATCTGCGGAGATAGACCTGAAAAATTGATCTGCATGGTACTTCTTGACTTCCCTTGATAAACATGTCTCTGCCAGCATCAGTTTTACCAGTAGCCTGAATAAGAAACAAGGCAATAGTAAAGTTAAATATTACTGCTCTACACCAAAAAAGTGATACTAGATATTATATTAAAGTTTTGACACAAATACACCCATATAATAATATGACCTGGTAAGAATTTCTTTTATAATTAAAGAAAATGAAATGATATCGGTTGTGAATACTAAATAAGAAATCATGCGAAGAACCTCAAAAAAATATAATCCTTCAATAATAAGTTACTAGTAGTCAACATTAAAGAACAAAAGGATAGTACCACTGTAACCCCGAGGACTGAGCTTAGATGTTTGTCAAGCAATGCAATATAAAATTTTGAAAAGATGAGGTGGCATATAAATAGTGTACAAAAATATCTTGGTATTTGTTGAAAGTCAAGTAACCATAACAACATGGCCACATCAGTACAAATATAGGAACAAAATCTATTCATATACTAATAGTAATTTCATCCAACACAAACAAAAACAGATATAAAGATGGTCATAAAGGTAGACAAATGACAGCATTCCCTATATGACGTTGACTAATACAGATTTTATATTCATTTATCCTTACTTAAGTTATTACTGTTTACAGACTTCCTTTCCCTTTAAGTTACTTATGCATTATTAGTTAGTATAAGTATAACTTAAGTAACCTAGTTATAATAGTTAATTTAATTATTTCTTAATTGGGTAAGTTAATTAATTATCTCTCATGTGTGTTTCCACCATCTTAATCTAATTTTATACAGACACACACAGAGATAAGTCTTCAGCTCTCACCCTCCATTTTTTCACCTTTTATCCATTCACCTTTGATCTAGTTTTATTAGTTTATTCACATTAATCTCACCAATTCATGTTTACTTTTATGGTTCCTACCCTTCCGTCTTATTTAAATATAATTGTAATATATCTGTTATTTCTCATTTAAGTAATTCAATTCAGAATTAATTAAGTTAATTATCCTTAAATTTAATATTCCATTCAACTTTAACCCCTCCAATTTTGTTGTATTTCTACCACCAGTTTACTTCAGCACCTAAAAGTTATCCGCTCCATAGAATTTACCCTTTACGTATTTTATCACAACTTCGACCTTATCTCATTCGATTACTGCCTTAGCTACCACATTCCTTAAATTTAATATTCCATTCAACTTTAACCCCTCCAATTTTGTTGTATTTCTACCACCAGTTTACTTCAGCACCTAAAAGTTATCTGCTCCACAGAATTTACCTTTTACGTATTTTATCACAACTTCGACCTTATCTCATTTGATTACTGCCTTAGCTACCACATTTACTCCAACACCACCTTCTCTCATTTTTAACCATGCTATATTCTATCTCCCCTGCACGATTTTCTTTTGGACATCCCCCTTATGCTGCTGCCACTTCAAGACATTTATGGTTAAGGAGAGTTACTATCGTGATGCTCAAATTGAAGAAAACAGAACACAAGTAGATGTATGTGGAACATTTCATTTTTCTTACAATTTTTTTACACTTCAATTCCTGTAAAGTTTTGGTCTAAGGTAAGCATATTTAGTTGTGGTCAAAATAAGAAAATAAAGTATTAGGTAAAATTGATCTATGAGTAAATGGAACATAATCTATCTAATTGTTATTTTCCATAGTTGAACCTTTACGTGATTAATTATATATCTTGTGATACTTCAAAAAGTATAAACATTCGAGGACATGACATTCTAGAAGTCTAGTTTCCATATAATCTGAGATCATTTAAAACAGAGGCTTGTAGAAAGAGTTATGGGCAAAAAGATAAGTACCTATCTAGCTGTCCTGGACAATGAGCCTGGTTTGAAACTTATACTTTAGTCCACACAGATCAAATACAATTCCGATATTTATAATGCGGACAAAATGTCAAGTAACCTTTCAAACCTAATTGGTATCACTTTAATTTGAATTGTGCACATAAAGATATAGAGGCTACAATCAGTACCTCTAAGTTGTCTATTCTGAAACTGGAATTAGATGTATGTGATTACACGATTTTCTGGGAAACAAAATGTAATAGCATAAAATCTCATTTTTGAAGTCTCGTTTCTGTAGTGGACCAATTAATTAGAAACATTCGATATCACAAATGGTATGCTCAATGTCGCAAAAGTTATATATTAATTATTGAGTGTAACTCATGTTGTCCTGAGTCACAAATGGTTTGAAATGTAAATTCTCGTATAAATAGTATATGCTCAATACAATTATTTGTTAATTAAGGGTTAAGAAGAACTCCGCCTATGTTTATAGCCGGTCCCAAGCCCGGATAAAGGAGGAGGGTTGTGTTAGGCCTCGACAGCCAACGTAAAACCCCGTCGAATCTCATGAACATGGATCAACGAGCGCAATGGCGTCGTATGATCCATGTAGCCGACCCCACCTAGTGGGATAAGGCTTTGTTGTTGTTGTTGTTGTTATAAGGGTTAAGAAGACAACTTAGTTTACTTTAAAAGAAAATTTCGAGTCACTTGAATATGCGGTTCATTAATAGTTAAGAATGTTACATTCAATATCACACAAGTTGTTAGTGTACAGAACTGAAGCCTGCATTCCGTTGAAAATAATAATAAACGGATGTATACATATAAATATATATACGCACACACACTCCGCATTTGGATCCTACAGGTTGAACACTGAACGTGGACGATGCCCATGATATGAGTGTGACACAAGGAAGGAAAGGTTTAAAACTTTTGTATCATGGTCCATTTTAAATGCTTTAAAATTAATGCATAAATGCATAGTTGCCAATTTTATTTATATGTACATGAGAACATAATTTATTCTTATGTATGTTTCTTTTTCATCAATAAAAAAATAATATAGTCAAATGGCAGTGATATTGGCCGGACTCTCGAGTTCATATATATGTTGTTTTAGTTGACTAGAGATTCTGAGTCGTCACATTCACAAGAATGTTTGGAGCCAATTTCAGATAGTGAATTAATCGTAACTGTGGGCCTGATTTCATCAAGATCCAGATTTTTCACTTCACTGCCAAAATCCCATGAATTTCTCAAGCTTTCAAGAGTAGCAAATAAGTAGTACTTGTCTAAGATAGCACTGTTACAATGTGGACTTTTTAGGGAGGCACTGTTACAATGTGGCCTTTTTTAGGGAGATAATGTGGCCTTTTAGCAAGTCATGACATAAATTACGTGGAAAAGAGGAGTAAAGTTAGCAAAATTTCCATGTCCCAAGTTGGATGATCACTTTTAACTTATTCGATATCTAAATAAGCAATTTCCAGAAGGCCAGCACTTACAGCCTAGAGACAAATAGATCAACTTAATCAATTTACTCAAACAAGACCTAGGTAAGAGATAGAAAAATATAGGATACAGAAGTTGTACTATGCATAGTGGAATGTGTAGTGGCTCATAAATTTCAGATATCAATGTCAAGAAGAATGTAAATAGATGACTGTAAAGGACCACAGTAATTGTTAATACTAATTATGATTTGTGTAGCAGTCATAAAATCTGTAACTTATTCGATATCTAAACAAGCAATTTCCAGAAGGCCAGCACTTACAGCCTAGAGACAAATAGATCAACTTAATCAATTTACTCAAACAAGACCTAGGTAAGAGATAGAAAAATATAGGATACAGAAGTTGTACTATGCATGGTGGAATGTGTAGTAGCTCATAAATTTCAGATATCAATGTCGAGAAGAATGTAAATAGATGACTGCAAAGGACCACAGTAATTGTTAATACTAATTATGATTAGTGTAGCAGTCATAAAATCTGTATGAGAACAGATCATTTGTTCGTGCATGATCCAATCTTATATGACTAATGGATCTTCTCTTGAAAAAAAAACGTTGTATGTGCACATGATCAAAATTCAGCTATCTTATTATGTATCTTGATTTCGTTAACTTCAAGAAACAATAAGTATTATATTATCACTACTTTGGAATTGGCCTCTGCAGTGTTTTGATGCAAGAACTGTTCACCAATCATGGACATAAGTTTCATTACAGGTGAGGAAAAAAACATAACATTAAAGAGGAACAAGCAAGCTTAAAGTTCACATAAAAGTTAAATCTCACAGGCCTACCGCGAACATAAATCGAGCATAATTTGTGCAAAGAATAGGAAGAATTTGCACGTTCTTCTTTTCTTTGGCTAAGTCGATTGCTTTTTCATATACCAGTTGAGCTGCACCAATGTTTCCCTACAGAAAAGAAGATTTCATATTGATTCCAGTAGTTTAATCATTCAAGAATAATGCATCAATTCAATTGTATTACCATCCTTTTCTCCATGTTGGCTTCTCTATTGACATTTTCAATGAACTCCGAAGTCAAATCTTGTTCCCTCTTAAGAAATATAGCACGAGCCCCAGAAACATCACGGATGTGCTCCTTGTACATGGCACAGTAGAGACGGAAAGATGGACTTTTCTGATTCAAGTAAGCACTAAAGTGAAAACTCATGCATACAAAAGCACAGCAATGCCCCTCAAAAAAAAAAGCACAGCAAAGAATCCATTAGCATCCATGTAAAAAAAAACAATTTCTAGGCTCATTCATCCAACAAGCGGAAAAAAGGCTTTGTTTCATTATAATTATTGCCAGCAAGCATCCAATCAATCCTGATAACATCTTATTTCCCTCTACATCATGAAATCATTTTGCTTGTCAAGATTCGGTAGAACATTCGAAAAAAACCTCCAAAAATCTATATATTTATTTATTTATAGGTGTTTATTTCCAGCAGAGGCACCCTCTTCTCTAGAAACTCGAATTCAATAGTCACAGTATCTACTTTCTGTACTACAAAAGTCTCATGCATTTAGTGTGACTTCGAGTGTGCTTAAGAAGATTGCAATGTTCTAAAATGGCATAACTGAAAAAGCTCAAGAGAGAAAGGAAAAATGTCCACTTGAGATGAATCTAAAAATAAAAGAATGATAACTGCAATGTCCAAGGTTTTTTTTTTTTAAAATAATGTCCAAGGTTATTTCAATCCTTCGCGTCATGTTAACCATTGATGATATTTGATGTCACTGAAAACTAATTACTGAAAGCTTTGTTCTAATAAAAAAGAACTAATTAATTCTTTCTCAGTAGTCTAATGTTGTAGTCCAGTGCATTCCTTCAGCAAACAGTATACTGCATTAGACAAATCCGTACTATTATGAAATTCAAGTCCTTAAGTCGAATATATGCAATATAGCATCAGCAGTACCAAAACAAATACGAGAACGAACTGAGTATAATGATGTCAAAACAAAAGTTGAAAAAAATATTTCTTTATCACGCGCATTTGTAGCAATAGTTATGTAAAATCAAACCTTCAGGAATAATGTTTCTGCTCGAAGCAGAGCATGATTTGCTAGCTCCCTGCCACCCCTTGCGTCAACAAACTCAACATATCGGATCCAAAACTCTGAGTAACTAGCGCAAGGGATTAAACATCTCTCATAAAGTTTCACAATCTGTTATCCCAAGAGGTTATTTCAGAATAAAAATAGGAAATAAGCAATCACAACCTTGGTAATGTTGAATTAGAAATATTTTACCCATTCAAAATCTTCTTGGTTTTCCACAAAGTCTAGATACTGATGCCACATCTCAAGCTGAGAATCATCAAGGGGCTTCACATGGAAATAGTGTCTCTTTATACGTCCCTCGAACAGACTAATATCTTTATCTATTTTAGATGAATGGAGATAAAACTGTTCCCCTATGAATGAATACTTTTTAAATGCAATATTACTGGGGACGCCAACCTTTTTATCAATAAACTCTGATATCAACTTTGAGATCACAGCATATCCACATCCATTTACATTTCCTTGTCCATAATTGTTCATAAAATCAGTTACTGCTTTGGGTTCATCCTGGTAACCTACCTCTTCTATCCACGTATTTATCAGACTTTTAAACCTGAAAAGATAAGAGTTACAGGCAAGGACAATTATCAAGATTCATGCATTCATCCAACTTTAAATCTTAATGTAGTTTGTACAAAAAGTACAACTTGACATGTACCTGTCATAATAGCTTGCTAACTTCCTTGTTGGAAATTGCAGTGCTCTGACAAAAATATGAGCTAGGTGACTCCAATTTTTCTGGGAATGCTCAAATTCGATGTATTTATCCCACAAAAGATTGCACCGATAATCTCTTCGAACTGAAGATAAACCTCTCTCGAACAATCTGCAGTTCCAAACAACAAGATTGTTGCAATAAATACAGAGTTATGAAAACTTCGAGACAAGAACATAAAAATTGTTGGACTTAAAAATAGCCCAGAAAATAGGTTGTTCTCAATTTAGGCAAACCCAGTGCTTTGAATAATTGAATAGCTCATGTTAGTTTCCTCCATGAAAATATTTATTTTAATGATTTCCATAAGGATAGTAACCTAAAAGGTTCTCAAGAAAAGACAGGTATTATTGTTAAAAATGCAAAGTTGAAACCAAGTATCACTGGGTGTTCAGATGGATCACATTAACAAAGCTGAGCTTAACATGCAGTGAATATTTCCGCAAATCAAACACACTGATGAACCTAGATAACCCCAATGATGATGGAAGATGAAAATGCAAGTTTGTCAAACATTACGAACAGGTAGCATATCCAAACAAAAGCCATGCGCTAAGAATGCATTGATGTGTATACATACAAGAACCATGGGAAACGAGAGGTGCTTTGAGTTTTCCGATAGCAAAGGACAAAAGTAAACAGTCAACACATATCTTAAGATTACAGAATTCCAGATGCCACCAAAAGAAAATCACTTGAGGAATATAATATTGACTTCAGACTCCACAGTTATGGATCTTAAACCAGAAACAGAGTAACATAAGATCTGCACTCTCATCATGTTTAAGGAATCTTCAAGTTTAACCACAGAATAATTGGTTCATGGGTCAAACAATGAAAAAAGAAGTCATTGTTAACACGAGCCCAGTACATTACTCTTTGGTGATTCCAGAAGTGGGGATATAGTTAATATGTTCTTTTAAATATTTCTTGTTCATAGAAATTAAATCAATTACTATTTACCAGGAGGCATAATTCCATATGATTCTCAATCAAGTATGATATATCAAATTGCAATTCTTGTCTACATGTTCATGGACTCATATTTCCTTACAACAAGTGCAAAACTTCAGGATGATGAAACCCTTAGAATGCAAAGCCGCTCAGAAATCCAATTGGCGAGTTATTTTCTAGAAATTAAAAAAAATATATATTTTTGGAACTTATATTTCATTACCTCCTTATGTCTGCAGGATCTTCATATGTCAAAACACCAAAGTTACAATAACTAACCCACAGATCAACAGAGTATGTTACCACTTGAACTGCACGGGCATAAATTTTCTCCGCTTCTTGTAATTCACATAAGCGTGCCTTATGCCTTGCGTAAGTCATCCAATATTCAAAGCATAACGGAAACTCAGACAAAAAAGCATCATATACTAAGCAAATCTTTTGTAGGTCATTCTGCACAAATAAATGATAATAGTGAACAATTGGGTAAACATTCTATTGCAATTATCTACCATGAACAAACCAAATTTTCATTAATGAACATTTGCAAGATAAACAAATTCACTGTCACAAAATATACTTTGATGACAACAAACATGTCTTGTAGGGTAGCTCATTTGTAGTTTAAAAAATAATTGTTTTCTTTAGACATTCATGTCATATGAAATAACAAGGGCAAAGATGAGCCCAGCATGAAATTCGGAGGAGGGTTCAGCATACACTGTAAGGATGTACAATACCGGGATGACCCTGATTTTTGAGAAAATTATAGTCTGGTTTAAAGTGAGGTTTGGAACTGGAATAAACTTTCATGTCACGAATTTAGACCAAGTTTGAACTAGGACAAGAGTGAAAAAAAGAATGAGGCAGAACAATGATGTCCCTAAAAAATTTTGAACAAAATCAAGAAATTTAATTTTAACTCATTTTTCCTTTAAATACATGTCTTTTCAAAAAAGAAAAAAGAAAAACAGGACAGTCTATTTCACCATACGGTCCTAATATATAATGCGACATCATAGTTCAGTCCCAATAAACGAGAGGTCATAATCCAGTCCCGAATTAACTGAGACTGATATGGAGAACAAATATCATGATTTTAAATCAGTTATCCTAGATTGATCTTGAGATTTCACATTCCTAATATAAAAATTTATAAAATTTGTAGTATAATATTAAATAATAATGATAAAGATGCATTCATAATCTCAAAGCCCACTACATTACAAAAGCTCTCACAGAACCATTTTTTTTCCTTTTCACAACCACCCACCCCCTTTATTGTGAGGGGAAAGAAAGATATAATTGCTGAATAGGAAAGTAAGTGGAATTAGAATTGATCTAAATTTATCCCTCCTTACTGCCCATAGGAAAAGTAATCTGAAACATTTAGGCATGTAACTTTCATGGGCATGCACATAATGCTAGAAAATCAACGCATAATGGAGAAGCTTCGGCAGTCTGTGTGATAAGAGACGTCCAGGAATCAAAATATTAAAAACAAGAATCATTATTACCATGAACTCTCTCCATGGAGATGAAATGTAGTACTTTCAAGGGAAGTGTGAGAAACAGTTCCCTTAGAGAAGGAAAAGACAGATATCATAGTTGAATAATATTGTAAGAACTAAAATTCGTGGGCATGAATATAATGCTAGAAATCACCACGTACAGGATAAGTTTTATCGATGTGTGCAATAAGAGACGTCCAGGAATCAAAATCCTCTGGAGTTTTCTCCATAAACTCTTGAAACTTATCGCGAACAGAATCAACTGCAAAATAAACAAATGGAAGTATCATTCATAAGCAATTTATCAACATCAAATCATATCCTGTCTGTGTAGTCGGCGTGGAGGAGAAGAGGGCGGGAATGATACATTCAACTGGCAATCTCACAAGAAAAGGAAAAGAAAGTGCAGTTAATCTCCATGATACAATTAAAAACTAGGGTTTGGGGGACCTGCTTCCATGGCCGAGAAGAAGAGGACAACGACGGCACCTCCTCAATGGATACGGTCCGGTTTCGGCGGTGGACACCGACCGGACTCTCGATAACTCGATGGATCGCCGGCGATCGGGAAATTTTGCGGGGGATTCGCTTTGCAGAATGATCGAAATTTGTACTGTTAACTGATGAGATAGAGGGAAAGGGAGAGGGACGAAGTGAGGAACACTGGTTTCTACCTGAGTGTGTTGTGTTTTTTGTATGAGTTGTTCGTCACGTTTTTTGGGTAGTCAAGTCTGCTTTTTTTACCTAATTCTGTCAATCATAATTAATTTTCTTGTTTTTTTCGAAAACAAACAAATATCGTTGAATTTAAGCATTTGAAAAAAAAAACAATTTCAAGCACTTTAGAACTTATTGTAAATTTCTAAAACGCCTTATAATTGGGCCAGGTTTTTTTTTCCTGAAATAGGTAAGAATGGCAACTGGGCCAGGTTTTAGTGGTGGATAAGTAAATAGTTTGTTTGGAAAAAAATAAAATAATGCAATGCCTTATTAGTTAACATTATATATATAAACATAATTTATATTTTTTATAAATCAGAAACATTAGGGGACTTATCACATATATATATATATATAATAACATGATTTATATTTTTCACAAATCAGAAACATTAGGGGCCTTGTCCTTATTGTATCCAGAAAGGAAACTTCTTTCAATCGATTAAGAGTAATAGTCAATCCCAAGAATAATGAGAGAACAGAACAAACTTAGGCTCCATTTCAAAAAATCTCATACTTAAAAGTAAGTTTCTTCACCAAACACTCATTTAAATAGAAGCAAGTGATAATTTGTTAAAAGTTCGATCACAAAGCTTCTCTAAACACACTCTTACTAGAAGCGGATCCGTTGGAGAAACTACAACTCCCCCAAAATGTATACACGTGGGTCTTGCCCGCATGAGTCTTATGCGGCATCACATTGACTTTTAACTATATATATTGTGGACCCACTAAACATTAACAAAATTATAAAAAAAAAATTTATAACAATATAATAGACATAATGAAATCGCAGTGGAAACATATTGTCACATTATTAAAACATGCAACAAAAACATAACTAAATCCATCGTATCCAAATAGCATCTAACATCTTGGCAAATAAGGGCATAATCTAATGTCATCACATGAAGGCAGATCGAGTCTTAGACTCATTTGACTCATAGCATAACCAAATAATAAGTTTATTAGACATAACAACTAATGACCTAAAGGTCTACAAAACCTGAATACATCCACGTGCATATTAAGCCACCACGAGCAAAACATCGTCAAATCCATCATTCATCATCATCTGCATGGATCAAAGTAGTAGGAAAGGTGAAAATTCCTCGACTTCATATTGTAGACATCATGATTATGAGCATAATCCTTATACATACATCATTTCAAACTTACCATGAACATAGGGCAATTTCTTAATATAAGCATGATATTGAGCATAAGTGGATAAGCATCTTATGGTCATGTCCTTTATCATTTACATCTTACTCACATGACTCATTTGAGTACTCTTTGAGTCACATCATTAACATAATTACATGACTCATTATTATATTCACATTGAAGAATCTTGGATAATATCAGTATATCCTTTGGCTAGTTAGACTAAACCCTTCTTTGGATCCATCTTTGGAAGTTCAAATACTATTTTTAGTGAGAATCATTACTTCTCGAGAAGTGTTGTTAACTACTTCACATTTTATTGATGTGTCTTGATTAAATTCTTCAATGTTTCATCTTCTTTCAATATATCAATCAGAGCCATCAACCTTGCATCTTTTAGTCTAATTACAACTTAACATGTGTTTCGATGTCTAAGTGAATAACAATCAACATACAGGGTTTTCTACTCCAGGAGCATAAAGTATAACATATGATTGATCAAATAGCAATCGGAAATGGTAACATCATGACAAATACCATCGGACTAGGTTTCAATAATCATAAATTACATAAAACCACACATAGGCAATTCACGTCCGTGAAAGTTTCCCCACGAGTTGTGAACATCAATTTTCACGGGCGTGAATGAACCTTCACGACCACTATAGAGAGGTTATTTCCTCCTCTCAACTTCACGAGTCGTGAAGTCATCTTCACGGGCGTGAACCTAATGTTCATGGGTGCGACTCATGCTTTACGACCGTTATAGAGGAAGAGAATTTTCTTCCTTCGACTTCACGTCTCGAGAAATTCCATCGTGGGCTTGAAGTGCTAATTCACGACCATGTGAGATCAACTCATGGGCTGTGAAAGCTGCCGTGGTATCCTACTCTAGATATTTCTATCTAATTTCATTTCTAACTTATCACATTTCACTCGTACAAGATAATTTTATAGTTGGATGTTCATATATAAGATAATCCTACATTCTAAATTTCATAACATATAAAATTAGATCTAAAAACATGCATTATGAGCATTAAAATTAGGGTTACAATCTAGGAATCATATCATGCATTCTAGGGTTCATATTTTCATCTTATTCATGACTCTAGGGTCATATAACATAGAGAAATCATAAGATTGTTCATGCAGACATTCTAAAAACACAATATAATCATAGCATTCATCATATGAGTCATAGCATATCAATTCTATATGAAAGGAACATTAAAACATATGAACATTCGTCATTCATGCAACAAATCCTACATGTCATCCTATCAATCTTATTTTACAAGAATTAGGTGTTCTTTTAGTCCTCAAATGCAATATGAGGTAATGAAGGAGGGATTGAATCCCCTTTACATACCTTGGCATAATCCTTTCTTCTTCTTCTTCTTCTTCTTCTTCTTCTTCTTCTTCTTCTTCTTCTTCTTCTTCTACTTCTTCTTCTTCTTCTTCTTCTTCTTCTTCTTCTTCTTCGATACTTTCATCTTCCCTCCAAGCTTGATGAAGCTCCTATATCCCTTCCTCCTCTCTTTGCTCCACTTGATCCTCTCTAACACTTTCGTCGAGTGTAACAATGGTGAATAATTCTTCAAACCCTAACTTTTTGGGTGTGCCATGATTAACATAAGAGAGAATGAGAGAGGGAGGAATGGGGTTTGTTAGAAGGGTTTTAGGGTATATATACTAGGGTTCAATTGAGGCAATGAGCTTTTAATTGCAATTGGGCCATTTTTATTAATTGGTGCTTTTTGTTTTCTCTTTGGGAATTCATAGAAACGTTAAACATAAGGGTTCCCCCTAACACCGTTGGTGGTGGTGTAGGACAGAGCACTAGAGGAGGAAGTCAATGTGCCAAGAAAGGGATAGGTCATGTGATCGTATATAATTAGAATATCCTCTAAATTGTTCAAAGATAGGTGTCTTAGGTAAATTAAATAAAAGACACAAGTTGTGAGTCACCGAGTTATTGATCGTGGAAGGTAGCTAACTTATGGAGAAACTATTATTGCCCTATTGTATAAGACTCCATCCCTCCTATGCAGGAAACTGAAGGATTCCCAACATATCAAGATTTCTCTCCACGTATAAGAGTTGTCGTGTTGTACACACCATTGACCAATTATTGCATGAAAGTAACATGGTGTCCCCTTAGATTATTGAGAGCTCTTCCTATTAAATTCATAAGACTGAAGATTAAGGTCAATTGATTAATAATTGCAAATTGATTATGATTCATTGATCGATAAATTCTATATTGTTAAATCATAAGATTGAAGATTAAGGTCAATTGATTAATAATTGCAAATTGATTATGATTCATTGATCGATAAATTTGATATTGTTAAATTGATATATTGTGAATGGATAAATTGTTAAACTTATTTATTATTTATTGTTTAATTATTTTATTAAATTGATATTTTCTTATCAGACCATATACTTTCTTTTTTGAATTTATTGTTATATCGATCATATGTACTGAGTTTATACTTATAGGACTTCTGGAGGTGGGTGGAACCAGTAGATGGTGATGCTGGTGGTGGGTGATGATCGAGTGCACATGGATAGAGTTGTCATATTATAGTTTTATTTTGAATTAAATATTAATATTTAGTCGTTTATTTATATATCTATATGTATTAACTGATCTAATTCAATGAAAAAGTCAATAGTTGAGATAGATAGTGCCTCCTTGAATGTGTTTCGAGGCGTTACATTTATGGTTTGAGAGAAAGCATTGGGCGTTAACTAATTTGGGTCCATAGCGCTTCATCTTCTTTTTTTGGTTCAACTTATTCAACCATGTCTTTCATGGGAACATAAAGGTTTAGAAGAGCAAACTATCTTTTGAGATCAACTAACTAAAAAGTTTTATTGGTGCAAGGGCATTTAAGAGAGATGGAGGCTTGAGGTTGATGCATGCATGGGTTTCATATGTGTGCACCTTGGGCTTACCAACATTGTTGCTTGAGTACAACTTGTACACACCATCCATTTTGGAAAATCAAGTGCATCATTTGTGATATTCGATACTCTCTCTCTCTCTCTCTCTCTCTCTCTCTCTC
>LTAE01001534.1:0-12568 GCA_001647135.1 Pontederia paniculata | reverse complement strand
CTCTCTCTCTCTCTCTCTCTCTCTCTCTCTCTCTCACACACACACACTCATTTCACTCTTAAACATTATATTTTTGGCAAAACATCAGTGATCCCAATCTCTATTGAGAGAAAGATTTGTGTTAAATGAGATATGCTACCAACTCTCCTAATCGGTTCGCCAGTTTAGGCTCAAATCCTCGCTTTATGTTAGCGGACCTATAGGTCGGGACGGGGCTCGGTGCGCTTTCTTTCTGTGTAGGACGATGCCGAGGAATGTGTCGAGGCGGCGAAGAAGAACAACACAAGTCTATAGTGAAGAACATCTGACCGAACGAGGGTCGGCCAGTCCCTGGCCGGCTCTTGGTTCTTGAGCAAGCTCGGTTCCAAGCTTTCCAGCAACCTCTTTAAATGCACTTTCATGTCCGGGCTGGGATACGAGTAAGCGATAACCCTGAAAAGTCAGCCGGAGATCTCATTTTGGATTGTCCAGCCTAATGCTTAAATTGATTGAAAAAATATGTTGCTGCTTAAAGCCTAACATGTGAAATATTGGAAATATTTTTTTAATAAGAACTTCTCGTCGATATTTGAACTAATGACTCTTGCTCTTAAACTGTGTTAACTGAGACATGTTATTAATTGTCCTAAAAATGTAAAATTATTAAAAAAAGTTATATCTTTGTAATTATACTATTAATCGTTTGTATATCATGTATAAAGACTTTCAGGAGTCTATCTTAATAGATAATTACACATTTCCATTCAAAAACATATTCGTGGATTTATTGGGTTTTTAAACTTTCATAAGAATAATTATAAGCTTTTCTATGTACAAACTAGACGTATGATCCAATTTCAAAAAAGTAAACCTTCAACTTGATATCTCTTTCTATCATACGCAACGACAAGGACGAAAGTTAGTGAGTTCATGTGTGTGCATGAGCGATCACTGAAATAATATCAATTGTGTGTTTTCACATGTCACCCTTTGTCTCAATGGTTTGCCCTTGCTTTAAAACTTGTTCCTAGATGGATTCCCAAAGCAACGATCTTAATAATCATCCTAACGGGTACTAACCAATTCAATATTTTATTATTATTTAATTTATAATTTATCATCATTTCATTAATTCAATCATCATTATCCTATATCAAATAATTAAGTAAAAATAAATCAGTTATTATATTTTTTTCAACCTATAAAGTATGTGAACTTGTATATATTTTTTTACTTAACCTTTATTTCTTACTTTATCTTTGCTATGAATTTCTTCTTAAAATCAATCATCATTATTTTTTTTAGTATTTAAATTATAAATTCCTCCTCATATAAAATCAGTAATATTCAATTATTTCTCCTAACTTATATCTATTTATTATTAAATAAATTAATTGTAATATCTATTCATCTTATTTAATTATGTGATTTTATAAAATTTGTATATATTTCTTATATACAATATTTTTATTTAACATTTATTTTCTTAGTTTTCACTAAATAAGGTGATTAAACTTTCCTTGTTATATTTACGCATTCTTATAAAAGGTTTGTATGTAACTTTTTATATACAATACTCTAGTTTAATTTATTTTTATCATTTTTTCTTTGTTATCACATACATCATTAACATTTTTCCTTTACACTATTGTGATTAAGTAATTGATTATCTTCCAACCAAGTATGAAAATTTCATTATTTTTTATTAGTTCTTTTTATCATAATTAATAAGAGTATATAATAATTATTATATATATTATTTATTTAGATTAATTTTTCTACGCTATTGTAGTGGAGCTCAATAATTAGTATTGTTTATCAAAATTAATTAAATGATACTAAAATTATTAGTGTTATTTTTGCCTACTTTTTTTCTTTTTACTTTAGAGACTCTCGGCATGTGCAAGCCTTCAAACTCATGGACATTAACATCAACAGTGTCATCATCTATCATTTATGTTCATCGCTTGTAGAATCAAAAACATGGGACACAATTCTCCCATGAGCGATGAAGTCTAGTATGTAAAAGAAATATAGAATTAGTCATATATAAAATATATGATAAGAAATTGATATTAATATCCACAATTCTTATTTGTATTCCCTTTTTTCCTATTAGTCTTCTTATTTCTCTATTTCATTCTTCTCAATATTCTTTATTATTCAATTGAAAGAACCTCAATTGCATTGTTGATATAATGCTCAATATTCTTTATTCAATAGGTTCAAGTCTAATTCTATCTTTTACTTACGATCAATTTACTCTTTTGACTACTCATTGCCCTAAGTTGATCAACTAAAACAATCAATCATTAATGAACCATTAACAATCATGGATGTCATTGATTTTTGCCCCGATGCCATTAAGGTTGGCTAGGCCAGAAAAAAACGTTATATTATTGTTCTCGAAGAAACTCAATTAAACAATTATTTCCGAAGGAACCTAATTGAACCTAAAGGAATCATGTTCATGTATTCTTAAAAGAACCTAATTACCTCACAGTTATGTTCCAATTCACTGGGAACCAAATCATACTCTTCATGGATCAATTTAATTACATGCAATATTATTTTTAAATTCTTATAATAAAAATCTAGGTTTTTGCATCACATACCTCAATCATTCAATCAATAAGATAATACATATATATATATATATATATATATATATATATCAAAAAAATTAATGAATTCTATCTATGGTGAACATTCTGTCATGGTCAGAATGAATCTTCACGGCAACATGTTGTCACGGGCGTGACTTTGGAGTTCACAACTCGTGTCAATCTCTTCATGGGCGTGACTCTCCACTCCGTGAGCGTGATCACGGATCTCACGGTCGTGCGCGACTTCTCCTCTGGTTCACAAGCTAAGAGTCGATTTCACGGGCATGGCTGTATTCGTGAGTCCTTCTATCACGTTCTCACGGGCGTATCGTACAGTTCACGGGCGTAATAAACTTCTTCACGAACGTGACTGAAACTCTTTTTCGTCCATCACTTCCTCATGACCCATGACAAGTCCATCGCGGTCATGGCCGTAGCAAAAATCTTCGACCGATGCTCTCACGGCTCTTGACAAACTCATCACGACCGTGACTGAAGTGACAATTCTAGTTTACTAGACTTCATGGCCCGTGACCGAGCCCATATTGTTTCGTTTTTCCTCGTTTTCTTTTCATTCTTTTAGTTTCGTTCTTTGGTACACATAGTTTTATATTAATTAGATCCAAAACACCATAGGCAAAGATCAACCACAATCATGAATTTATTTTGGATCTTAACAATGTTAATATGATCATCTCGGAAACTAAACATGGATCAAACATTATATTATGAACATGAATGGTTTACCTTAATCTTAGACAAGTTAATCTAATTATACTAGAAATAATAGGAAAAATAAAAAATCTACTAATAATCCTAGGGCAAACCTAGCATTGCATGAATTCAAAATCATAATTTCATTTCATACGATTCATCTATATCATCTTAAATATATGATCAATCATATATTTGATTCTCCTAATTACATACTTATTTGTGTTTGAAGTTTTTTCCGTTTGTTCTTTGTGTTCTACTCGTCCTCGCTCACATTTCCTTGTCATCCGCGCTATCGTTCTCCTTCACGTGCTCCTAATAATTTTTTTTGCATAGATTTAAAGAAGAGAGAGAAAAGAAAAGAAAGAACCATTAGAGGGGAGAGATCCTTTATCTATGCACTTGGGGAAAAAGAGAGGGGGAGAGAGAGAAGGCTGTCACTACTAGGATTTTCTTTATTAAAGAGAAAAAAAGAGTTTTTCTATCATGAGATCTAACGTTTTATACAATTTTAAATAATTAAGACTCTATTATTAAATATAAAAAATACCAAATTAAATCAATTGGAAAGTTTTTTTAATTAATTGAAAACTGTTACAGTTACTTTATTCAGAGCATAACTTGCTTCCACAAGGTGATGTTTGGCAATAATTTTTCATACTGATTTTGCTCTCAAATTCTATGAAGGAAAACTGAATTTATCTATTTGGTTGAAAGTAAGCTTGCTCTTTTATGCTTAAAATTTTTTTTTGAATGAAAGCAACTATGTTTTCTTTTAAAACTTGACATTCTCCCAATTCAGTGCCTGATAAACAATTTCATGGCCTAGTTAGACTAGAGCTTACACAGACATGTAGTAGAGGTGGCTGATCAAGGGCATGTTAATATTGGAAAAAGTAACATGATCCAGACAGCGCGACCCATAAACTCATCATTTGGTTATTGAATAATTATTTGAGAAATATAAATTTATTCTCAAGAGTAGTACAATATTTTTTTAAAAGAAAGTTATTATTATTCTATCTTGCATTTGAATCAATTAAAAGATATCAAACTAAAAATTGATGTGATGGTTATCATAAGCCTTTCCAGTGGAATTAAAAAAATTTAACTGATAAGATTGAGCATTTATCATATTTTCTGCACATCATTTTCTTTATTCTTATTCTCATGCATGTTTGGCTGAAAAAAACTTAATTATTTGATTGAAAAAATGGAATAACTCAATTATTCTGCATCATATCCACCAACCAAAAGCCACCCATGTTCCTATTTTTTCGTCATGGCGAAGCTTTGCTTCTGTCATCACATTCCCATATACTATGTATATTAAGGCTTTGCCAAGATTTGACTCAGCTGAAACAATGGGGGTCAAGTATCTTTGTCTTTAAACCATCGCCACTATTAGTAGCTTTATAATTCTTTTTTCCGGTAAAAAGCTTTATAGTTATTTTTTTATTCACCACATTAGCAATAGGGTGCGACCCTGCCGTAAACGAAGAAGACCTCATCGCCAAAAGAGATTAAAAAGAAACATCTGATACTGCAAAAGGAGTTCAGGAAAAGAAGACGCAGAGGCATCCTATCGCCACCTTTATGTCATTGGATTTGCCTCCCATGGCGACAGTAATTAAAAGCATAGCACAAAAGTGAAGCTCCCACATCCACCACCACCACCTCCTGCAGTTGGACCTTCATCATGATGACCATCATTAGCCAAACCCCATATAGAAGGAATCCTTCACTTCCAAACCATCTCCCCCTTTCGCTCTGCTGCTGTGGCTGCTCGTTTCTTTATCTCTGACAGACTGCTACTGCCATCTTTTTCCTTTCCTTTCCCTTTTTTCACCACTATCTCTTGCGTGCACCTCCAGAATTCCCGTCCTCCCTCCCAAGTTTTCCATTATTCCCCAGTCTTCTGTGAACAAGGGAGCCCTGCCTTCTCCCTTCTCTGTTACATGTATCAGAAAACGAGGCACGCAGGCACCCTTTCCTTTATCCAATATAAGTCCCTGCCCGGAGCTCTTGTAACGAGAAGGAAGCAACTGGCCGAAGAAAGAAGACTGTATTAGATAAGAGGCATGGGGGTGAGGGCCATCAGGTGTCTCGTTCTCCTTTTGGTTCTTCTCTTCTGTCACGGTTAGTAAAAACTCGCGTCTTTTGCCTTTTGCTTGTATGCTATCTTGAGATCATGCGTGTCTATGAGACGAAACTAGGAGCCATAGGTGTCGATTGGATTCTATAATCCAATGAACCAAAGTCTACAGTTAGCAACAACCAGTTCTGCTTCTTCCTGACATGTATCAGCAACACTGCAACAAAAAGTTGCACCTCTTCATATACTCATAGTTCATCTTGTCGGAAAAAAATACGTCATCTTACTGAACAATGACCACAAATATATCTTGCAATGGAGCTTAGTGACAGCTGCTAAGTGAGAGGCACTGAGAAGATGAAACACACACTGTCCGACAATGGCAAAACTTTAGGTAGAAATGGAAGCATGCAACAACAGAGTTTTTACACGAAAAAGTTGATGAGGCTGTGGTATATAAACATGACTAATCGTGTTTATTACAACTATAAATTAAAAACATAAAAAGTGTCAGACGAGTAGTTCATCAACTTTACTAATTTTTCTGGTCTTCTCTGCAGGAATACTTGCTAAAGAATCAAAGGATGGTCCATCGACTAAGTCTAGTGAAGCACATCAATCGAAGAACTCTTCAGTCGATCAACCGAGGGGACAAAACAAAAGAGTGATGCTACGTGCTGGAAACAACCTACAGGCATCGATGACGTTTCCACAGGCAGACGTCGTTACCCCAATAACAACAGTTCCAGTCGTCAACCCCACGCCAACGACGACCCCAACCACGACCATGACCCCCGTTTACAACCCTTTCCCGACGCCCTCTAATCCGACGACTCCGATGATGACGCCGGTCACGACGACCCCCTCGCCGTCTTCCGGACAGAGTTGGTGTGTGGCGAGCCAAACTGCGTCGCAGACTGCGCTGCAGGTGGCTCTGGACTACGCATGCGGATTCGGGGGTGCAGACTGCTCGGCGATTCAGCAAGGCGGGAGCTGTTACAGCCCTGATACCTTCCGAGACCATGCGTCGTATGCCTTCAATAGCTACTATCAGAGCAATCCTGTTCCTACCAGCTGCGATTTCGGAGGAACAGCCATCATCACCAACATCGATCCAAGTAATTACCCATCACGCAATCTAACAAAGAAGTGCTTGTCAGAATAGACATGAAATCTAAACTGTCTGCAATCGTTTGTTTTGGCAGGCTCTTCAACGTGCCAGTATCAATCAACAAGGTAAAATTACCCTCCTTACTAAAAGCGTAGTTGTTTCTTCCACAAATGTATGCTGAGCTGCGGACATAACTGACAAGTATTCTCCGTGACTGTGTTGCAGTACAAGTGTATCTGTTCTTAACACAACAAATCCTGCTGGATCGACTGTGTACGGTAGATCTATTCCTCCGACCACCAGTGACTCAATCTCGTTGTTCGAAGGCACTGGATTTCTAGTAGCCTGCACATGTTATGTAGCTTCATCAGTCTTCTTGACAGCCCTCAGATAGGCGTACGTTCCTTGTTAAAGATTATGAAACAGCAAAGGTGGCTTGATGCTCTCACCATTGTTTTGAAAGACGAGTTTTCTTTTGTAAAGGGAGTGACAAGTTGAGACCAATCAGAGATCAGAGAGCCCCTGCTTCAGCCTTCATTGTAACTAAAGTAACGGGTGAGACTGAGACCATGTAATATATCAGCATTATGTCACTTACAATTGCAGTATATAGGAAGAGTAGGATATTTCGTTTTTTCAGCTTTTCTTTTCTCTTATGTATACACTTTTTGCATAATTTTCATATAAAGCTTTCTTGCAGACGAGAAATCATTCAATGTGCTCAATCCATCAAATTTGGAAAGATCGATTCAAGTGTAGACTGCCATGCCTAAATTAATAGAAAGAGATTCACTTGAAAGAGAAAAAATGATATATCAATAGACAATATATGAACTTATGGACACCCCTGTCCCCAGTGACATAGCACCAGCTCCCCAATGCCAATAATATCAGTCAAACATTCGGTGGCATGTAGCTTTATTTTATTTATATACAGCCACAGTTTTATTGTAAACTAACATCTCTTTGGCTGAACTAGATCATATTAAGAACAGCAAAGTAACAAGAGTCATGGCGACGATGGCCGCAGTTGCAACTATGGATGCTTGATCAAATGCCCTCATTATGTCGCTCATCTTGGAGAAATGCTGGAAAGCCAGAAACGCAGCAATTGCCAAGGAAACAATTGCACCAGCTGCAGTCCCTCTGTTAATGAAGAAACAGCAGTGTGATTAATTAAGTTGTGACTGTACACTGTAAGTCATTATTAGGAAAGCATTGTTCATATGCCTATTCAGAATAAGATCTCATGTTCTCTGTTCCTGAATCATCCATAATATTTGAATGCATTGGATATGACAGCAAATAGAAGCTGAACATAGTTTATTATTGCAAGAAACTTTTCCAGAAATTTACCTTATGCTCATTGTCTGAAGTGGGGCAGCAATCACAAGTAGCATTGTCAAGAAGGGCAGATCCAGTTCACCTACAAGTCCAGCCAAACAATAACGAGCTAGTTAATAAGACCATATGCTGAGATCATGAACCATCCATACATGTCAGACGCATAAATAAATAAATAAAGAACATATGAAAAGGAAAAGAACATCAGCTCCCACACTGTGAAATAGAATAACATATTCCATTAGATCATTTTTGTAAAATTTCGAGTTACCTGGAATAAAGTAGAACAAACGAACCAGAAGCGCCAGAAAAGCAGCCCAAGTACCATATTCGCCCCTGATGATAATATATAATTATAATAAAAACAAGTTTCAAGAGAGATGTAGAGAAAATTCACATGTGAATTTTTTTTTCATTTGCCACAAAACAATGTTAACAGGAAATCACACATAAAGGGGCATACTCCCTTAATATAGTCTATAGAAACTCACTTAATCCATGCGATGACACTTGCAGGTGCTTGAAGAGCAAAAAGGGGGACAAGAAAAGATTTGTGAATAGCGGTGCCTTTGGCCAGCATTAGTACCCTGAAAAAATTGTCTGCTGTTAGAGTTCATAGCAACATGATATTTTCTTTCTACGTTATAGCAATTACTTAATGCATTTTACCATCGGACATAATCCAAGGATTAATGGTCTAGAAACTATAATAACGCACTTGACTTCCGAGAATATTTCACATAAAGAAAGTAAGTGTCATAGGATGTTCAGGAAGAAGAGGATTCATAGACATGTTGAGCCTGAATCACTAGGTCAGATTCCAGAAAATTGAATTCAAATTATTTGATAGAGTTATGGGCTTTCAATTGACTCTCATAAGTCATAACTCACAGCAGAAAGAGTCTGATCTCATCTGACCGGTTAAACCATTTTCATATGCATGTGAATTATCAATGTTGATTGAAAATACCCATATGATCTATAGACTAGACAATATTCTACTCTAGTATTCAGCTGAAGACAACATTTTTTTTGCTGATGACAACAGTCAGTTGATACATATACATGAAAACCTACATTCTACAACATTGATATCAAATAAACATTGTGCTTATGTTCAATAATAAAGCCTGATGCTTCTGTAACTTTTTCTTAGCATTTATTAATTTATGAAACTTACATACACATCGAGAGTATTTTGTTAATCATTGTACCTATAAAAATGTTTCCGGTTAATTCAGTTGGAAGTTCTTACCTTGCCAGTTAAGTCATTTGTTGGATTGCGTTAGGAAACCACAACCATTGACGACATGCGACAAAGTTGCATAAAGTAGTACACAGGTAAAGTGGAGAACTCACGCGGCTGAGACGGCGGACACCCACTGCAGCGTCTGAGCATGGAGCGGCAGGGCGTAGCAGACGGCACCGCTGCATCGCCTCGCTCGCAGCTCCTTCGTGATCACATTCGGCGAATAGATCCTGAAAAGATCACCATTAATCAACTCAACCACGCATCATTTTCCTGTTCTTTTCTCGTTTCATTTTACTCTTTTCTTATAAAGAAAACAAAAAAGAATCCAACTTTAAGCTTTCTCAAATTACAGGAGTAAAAATCTCAATAACAGACGTTGTCTGTTCGACCATGGAACACCGAACAAATAAAGGAGAACAGAAAGTGGAATCCAAAGTCCAGTGAGAAAGCTTTACGTACCTCAGTGGCTCGGCTTTGCCGCCGATGTTGATCCTGGGACGACCATGGAGGAGAGCAAAAGCTGCGCCCTGAACTACTCTAAGCTTGGGACGGGAAGGAGGAGCCACGAGAGAAGGAGAAGCGAGAGGCAACTGGAGGATGGACGACATGGCTGCCTGTGTGCTGTTGTTTACTTCCCTGGAAACGATTAGAGCACCAATGCAGCGCCTTGTGAGGAGGCCGTCGTATATTAATACGAAACAACAGCGATCGATGGCGAAAGAGAGGAGCGCAGAGGAGACGAGAAGAGACACGTTTGGAACGCACGAAAAGAAGAGAAGACAAAGGAAAAAGGAAGGATACAAAAGAAGAAGGTGGTGAACAGAGAGAAGAAGAGGAGGAGCAGGGAAGAACATGTGAGGGAGAGAGCAGAGACGGAAGAATAAGGTGGACACGTGCGAGTGGCGCCAACGTCGGGGCTCTGGAAGGAGGTGCCATTTTGCGGACGATCGCGTTCGCGTGGGGAAGTCTTCTACGCGTGGGACGACATATGTAGCAATGCTCGTTAGCGGCTATAATTTTTTTTTTGTTAAAAAGTGTCACTTAGTTGTGAATTCGGGATGAATATTAAATTAGTGGAATTTGAAAATGACGGAGACTTTAATTCGTGGCTCGTGAATTATGAATTATGAATTATGAATTTGATATTATTTTTTGAATATTAAGATGATACAAAAAAAATTATTAATTAAAAGATGAACAATATTAATCCAAATTCAATTATAACCGTTGACAAATAATAATATTAAAAAATAATACTTTAATTATTATCTTAAGAAGCACGATCTAGTAAATTAATTCAACGCAACTAAATCATATATTTGTTTAAATTAAAAAGCACATTGGAGATTTCAATAATTAAAAGAGTATATATAATATGAGTTTAATGTACCTAATAAGTATTTAATGTTTACTAAAACTGTTGATCGTATTTTAATTCTTCAATACATAATTAATAATTAATTTTATAAATCATGACTATTTATTAATTTTATAATTTATCATTGATTATATATTAAATTATTAAGATGTGCTCAACATCCCTATTAAATATCAAGTGCTTAATAGATACATTAAACTCATAAAATATTATCATATTTTGACGCTTAAAATTACTCAAGGCATAAATTTGTACAAATAAATTTAACAAAAAATATTGTTATAAATGGTGATATTGAAGCATATAGAATGTGACTTATATAAATTTATGAATATATTTTTTAATATCACTATAAATATAAATTACTAAAAAAATATATAGGGTCCCTAAAATTATAAAAAAAATCAATTTCTTGAATTGAAAAATCTTACAAATCTATATGGATAAAAACTAATGATCCCTACTATTTTTATCTCTAGCATGAACTGTACATAATTCGAAAAAAAATAATAAAACTGGTAGAATTAATAACATTTTCTTTATTAATAAGTTGTGACTACTCGAGGTGGGTGTAAGATAAATCTTTAATTTTTGGAAATTAGACCTTATAATTACTAGATTAATTGTTTTATCAGTTCAATTTAATTTTTTCGGTATAATAATAATGTTAGGCTTAATAAGATTATAATTCTCGCAGCTTCGTTGACAATAAAACCAAAATAAGAAAACACAAAGCTCAGCTGCCATTTTAAGTTTTAATAACATAGTATTTAGGACTATTTTAAAATGGGATCATGATTCGTAAAATTATTTAACGGAGAAGTTAGTTAAAAATTCATAATTTATTATTGGATAAAGAAAAGTTAACTAAAACCCTAATTATTATATACAGCTCAGCATCAATAATTAATGCAACATAAAGCTAAGATAAATTAAAGTTTAAACGGTATCTACAAGTAATAAATGATTCATATATACAAATGCATTTAAGTTTAATTAAATGAGAGATTAAATAAATAATTGATATCATTTTTTTCTATTTTAATGTATATAAAATTAGACATATTAATAATTCTAAAAAATTAAGCTATTAATAATAATAATATTTTTATATTTATATTTTTTAACACTTTTATTCACGTGCTGACAATTTTAATTTAATTCAAAGATCAACACATGAAATATTAAATAATTTTTAATAAGAATTTAGATGAAATTTAAACTCATTATTTATATTTCATAAAATTAAATATGCTGCCAATAATTTTAAAAATTTTAAATCCTTTAAAAATAAATCTGCTAATCATATGAATCGAGCATTTGACTTCTCCATTTGGACGGTTTAATAATTTTTTACTGATTTATGAGTGGAATTAAGATTGATTTGCGAGCCCATCAGCAACTAATTCGATCAGATTGAAAGTAATTCTTATGAGATATCCCTCAACTTTGCCTTATTCCGGTTTTAGCTTCTCAACTTTATTAAAAAAAATGGCCCCTTATTTTTTAATTTGTAACAACGTAGTCCACAATATAGTCGATAGCAGGTTTCCATGATTTGACATCCTAATAATATAACATATATCAATAAGAACCAAATATATTATATCAAAAGAATGGACGAAAGATATTTTAGAAGAATCATATGTGTGCAGTGACCGTCCTAAAAATACAGAGTGATCGACCGATATTGAAGGATAATGCATGATAAGAGGGATCAGAGGTTGACCGGTCGCCCAAAGATAAAAAAAAGGAAGACCAAAGTAAAGGGCTTAACGGGAGAGGTCGCCTGATGATGAGAAATGGACGTCCGAAATTTCAGGAGGAAATTAGCGGACGTCCGGACCTGTCAGAGGAAGCTTTGGCGGACGTCCGAGGATCTCACTAGGTAGTGAGCGGACGACCAAAGTACTAATAGAGGAAGGAGCGGATGTCCGAGGATTTTAGTGTGGAATGAACGGACACCCGAAGTTTCCACGGAAAAGAAAGGTGGACGCTCGAAAGATTCAGGAGGAATCAGCGGACGACCATAGGAGTGCCATAGGTGCTAACACAGGTCAAGTCGGTGGACCGATGGTGCAGCGGACGA
>LTAE01001533.1:31953-54092 GCA_001647135.1 Pontederia paniculata | reverse complement strand
TATATATATATATATATATATATATGTATGTGTATATGTATATGTATATATAATCTCAAGATTATAAAGATAACGAAAACAATCAAGAATAAGGGTGTGATGCAATATTGTTAAATTTCATAGTTTATAAAGTCTAAGGTTAACTTGTACAATTTATCAAAAAAATTGATTATAAAATGATTAATACACACCCGCAATATAAAACTATGCACATACGACTCTTACAAGCCTGACCTCAGTTCAACCCTCTAAAGAATGAGGATCTAGCGCATTGGACATCCAACTATCAACTACCCTTCTTACTTTCGGAAGTTGTACAATAGGAGTTTCGAGTTGACTAGATCATAAATATCAAATTTGATGTAAATATGAATTAACAAAAAAATAAACACTATTGACTAAAACAATTGCATATTATTTAAAACATAATAAAAAAATAAAATTAAAATACACCAAAGTTGAATGCAATAAATAATAATTGTAACTCATATTGTGAAACTTCATTCTTAACCAGTTAAACAAAACATTTAATATTTATATAGAATATTCGTACAATATTTATGAGTTGATATTCTTATTTTAAATTATCGACATTATAAAAGAGTTTATACTGATTTAACTAATTTTGCTTATTTAAACTTCCACTCTAGAATTAAACGGTCATGGTGTAGTATAATGATACACATAGACCAAGATGTTTCAAATTTGATTCACACATATACTTTTATTTTCTAATTTAACTTTTCTTATACTAAACTAAATAGGTCTCCCTTAAAAAATCATGAAATCACTCACTTTTTAAAATTTATTCTATATTTTTTTTATTCTTCTAAAAGAGTGGAATATATTATATACCACCATTTTTATTTTTTAATCATTTTTTTATACATATGCTATTATATTTTTTATATTATTTATTATAATGATTGATCATAAATTATTTATAATTAGAAATTTAATCAATTTATACTACGTGATGTTATAAATAACATTATATTATATTATATGACACTAATAATTGCTTAATTATTTTGCTAATTAATCAAATAATGATTAATTACTATATTATCATAATTATTAAATAATTAAATTTATAAATATAAATGAAATAAAAAATGTTCATCTATTATTAATACTATTTATTTTTAATATACTATATTTTAAACAAATTCAAATATAAGAATATATTTTTTATTTATGTTAATTTAAACGCTAGATGAATAAAAGTAATAAAAATATACAAAAAATATATATATTTCTCTTATATTTATTTTCTAACTAAATGGTCCCTAAAAGATATGGTGTGTACTCTTTGGTATTTGAGTTTTAAAATTAAATAGGAGATAGAACCAACAAATATGATATATATTTGTTTGGTACAGGCCAGGCATTTGCATGAGGTTGGCATCATTGGGATTGAACCGGCCGACCAAAGCATGGGGGACATAATTGTAGCTTCCAGAACTCAGTACAAGTACATAAAAAACCAAGGCGTTATGATAATTAATTAGGAAGGGAACTTGAAGAGAGAAAAATGCATTTATTAGTTGGGGTTTTGGTGGAGATTGACATGTAAAATAGAATTGTGATGTTTAGATAAAAAAAATAACGAAAATTATTTCTACCTAAATGATCATTGCATGTGTTTCTAGCGCAATGTCTTTCTTTCTTTCTTTCGTTCTTTGTTGATAATTTTTCAACTTTCCCAACAGAAGGCCAACTAGAAAAATCATCAAAATGACGTACATTGTTAAATTCGATAAGGTTCCAATTATAGCGAAAGGATTCTTGTCATTATTTATATGAAGAAATTTGAAAATCCTTACGCGTGAATTATGATAAGCACGTCTGGATTATGAAAGAAGAAAATATTTTTTTTTATAATAAAAGTTCCGTCAAGTTTAAACTCGGTATCTTTCAATATTACTTAATGTTGAATTAGATTATTTATTAATAATCCAAATGATTTGATATTTATTGCAATTTATGATCAAAGAGTTTATTTATTGCATAAAAATACCAATTTTCAAGTTTTTCTCGTATTCAGCGATATAATATTTAAAAGAAAAGATATTGACTTGAATGAGGTAAATTCGCGGATAAATGAACATAATATAGACAATCTTATATATGTAGTATTAAAATGAATGAAGTCCTAGAACAAAATAAGTCATCCTTTTTGGAATATCATTATTTGTTATTTTCAATTCCTTTTGAACAAAATAATATCGTTTTGTTCTAACCATATAATTTGAAAAAAGTTTATATCATTTTATCCTAAAAATTAATTGAAACTAACGAATATATATATATATATATATAAAGAAGATAATAATTACTTTAAAAAGTATTAATTTAAGTAAATTAGGAATTTGATTAATTCTAATTTATTATCAGTTTAGGAATTCATTTTTCATAGAAAACCTAAAAACCCAAAATAAAAAAGTGTATTTATGAGTCGTAATTCAAGTAAATTAGGAAAATATAAAATTATAATTTATTATTATATTGGGTTATTTTTTCGGAAACCCCAACATAAATAAAAAAATATATTTATATAAGCCTAATATCTAATTATTTTTTCTGAAAAGAATAACATAATAACATATATTTTTTAACAGAGTCCTAATTCAAGTAAATTAATAAAATTTAAAATTTTAATTTTCTTGGAAATTAAATATAAGAAATATTTTTAAATAGTTTAGTTTACATAAATTTAGAAAATAGTAAATATTTTATCATTATCCTTTAAATTACTTTATTGTCTCAGGAGCAATATAAAAATGATAAGAAAGATTATTTAAAAAGAGACCTAACTCAAGAAAATAATGTTAAAATTTGTTTTTCTATTAGTTTTGGGATTATCCTTTTAGAAATATAAAAAAATAGTATATTTATGGAAGCCTAATATCTAATTATTTTTCTCTGAAAAGAGTAAGTTAATAGTAACATATTAAAGGATCTCTCATTCAAACAAATTAAAAAATAAATTCTAATTTATTGTTGGTTTTGGGATGACTTTTTCCATTGGAACCTAAAAAAATAAAAATATTTATAAAATCCTAATATATAATTATTTTTCCCTAAAATGAGTAAGATAATGAGAAATATTTATAAAGGGTCCAAGTTCAAGTAAATTAAGAAAATTTAAAAATAAAATTTATTATTATTTTCAGAAATTTTCCTTGTAAAATTTTTGAAAAATACAAAAAAGTACAAAAAATAATTGTTTTAAAGGATTTCAACTTAAGTGAAATAAGAAAATATAAAATTCTAAAGTGTTACTAGAACTATTTTTATGAAAATAAATTTTAATCCATAAAAAAATATTAATATATATAATTATTATTTTCTGAAAATAAAAAAATGATGCATATAACCATAGAAATAAATAATATATATACATATATATTATATGTCATGTGTTTTAAAAATCTAGATAGTTTTCCCTGAAAAAAGATGATAGTATATATTCTTAAAAGAGTTCTAAATCGATTAAATAAAAAATAAAATTATAATCTATTAATAGTTTTGGGATTATTTCTCAAAAAATAAAAAAATATATTTATAGAAGCCTAATATCTAATTATTTCTCCGAGGAAAGAATAAGATAATATATATTTTTAAAAAAGTCCTTATTAAAGTGCATTAAGAAAAATTAAAATTATAATCTACAATTATTATTTTCAGAAGTATCTTTCATTGGAAAATTTGAAAAAGGTAAGAAAATAATAAGTATTTAAAAGATTTGTAACTCAAGTAAAATAAGAAAATTAAAATTCTAAATTATTATTGGAATGATTTTTTCCTGGAAGACAAAAATTTATCGACAAAAAGATTATATAAAATTATTAGTAGATCCAAAATAAGAAAAAAAATTATACCTAAAAAAATAACTGTAGAAGTAAATCATATATATATATATATATATGTCATATAATAATAATAATAATAATAATAATAATAATAATAATAATAATAATAATAATAATAATAATAATAATAATAATAATAATAATAATAATAATAATAATAATAATAATAATAATAATAATAATAATAATAATAATAATAATAATAATATAAAAAAAGAATGTTGCACATAGAAATTTTAATTTAACTTAAAAAAATATTATTTCTACTTCAATTTTCGTTTTGTTATATTTTTAAAATAAGGAGATATTCTCGAGTTTATTTCTGATTCAAACAATCTTCATTTCCTATTTAATTTAAAAAAGTTCAAGTATGGTTATTACACCAAAAGATAAAATTGATAGTATATTCATGGAGAAACTATTTTCTTCTACCCAAGATATTAATCAATTGGTTAATTATTCAAGTGATAGTATTGTACTAAACTAAACTCATTAAGTATAAAAAATAATAAAAAAAGACATATATCATATAGTGTAAAAGTTAAATAAAAATATTTTTCTTAACAACACATAAACTTTAATATTAACCGCTTGTAAACTTTTCAAATATATTTACTTAACTTCCATGTTAATTTCTCCATTATCTTATACTTTTATATTTATCAAATTACCTTTTTACCCTAAAAGTTTAAAAATATGAAAAATGGGAAAAATATGTAAAAAACATGGAGCACCCCCTGCCCGAGTGCCCTATTATTTCGTTTTCTTTTCTCTATTTTATTAGTTAAGAATAAAAAAATAGATATGAAAAAAATAAAAATATTTTTTACTTAAATAGATAATATTATGTTACATAATTTTTTAACTTTAAGATATTAAATCTATAATATATATATATATATATATATTAATCTTTTTTAATTTTTTTATTCATCGTAAATTTAATATTTAACGTTCAAGAAATATAAGAAAATCGAGAAGTTAGAGTGATGCGAGAATATTTAAAAAGTTTAAAAGATACAAGTGACAATTATTAATGTTTAAATATTATTTGTAAAAATACAATTTAATGAAAAAATTCTAAACAAATAAATAAATTAAAGTAAGTAAAAAAACTTTGAGTTTGAGTTTTTTTGTGCACGTGAAAAACTTCGTTAAGAGATTTATTTTATTCGATCCAAAACTATAAAAAAAACTAGTCTAAGATAACTTTAAATATTGTGATGACAATTTAAGAAAAAATGAGTTTATAAGAAATATATTAAAGATGATTTAGCATTCTAATTAATTATTTAGTTTTAGTGTTAGTACCTTTCTTATCATCGTCATCATGGTCGCCTTTTGACTTATCATGCATTGCATGGAGATTGGAGAACCGAAACCAACGCACACCACCAGAACTATATTAATGTGCAACTCATACGAGTCACAGTAATTAAACCACGTGATCTGTCCCCACTTCGCCCCCTCATCCATCCTTCCTGCACGCCGTCTAACACCCAAAAAAATGTGGATTAAATCTCATCCAATAAAATAGAGCCACGTAGCAGAATGCCGACAGGCCTTTTCCATGCTGGGCCCCGCGCCCAACCCGGACGCACAGAAAGAAAAGAGCGACGTCATCGTTCATCAACCTGCCTCCAAAAAGGGGCGGGGGCGGGTACCGAATGATGGATTAAAAAGCAAGTGCTCAATTTTTTTTTTTGAAAAAAAAGGCAATTAGGCTGGCAATATTTCGCCATCTTCATAGAATTTAATACATAATAATAATAAATATCACATTTCATATATGCACTATAAAGACATTGGATTCGGCTTTAAATTAATATGATATGCATATCACTATTAGGCTGTTTATGACTATGACTTTACTTATTAACTCCATATTATTTATATTTCTTATTATTTTATAAGAAGTTGTACTTTATAACAAGATTAAAATGTCTCGTGTTGAATGCTCAGAATTAATTTTTTATTGTATTTTTTTATAATAAAAAATAATTGCAATACTAGTAAATAATAAATGTATGATAAATTTCAATTATAGATAATCAAAACAAAGCCTACAAGTACTAAACAATATGTAGTTAGATCTAATATTGAGATTATCTCACGGTCTTAGTGGGTAAGAAAATTTTGATAAACTCGAATATTCAGTCCGGAAAAATGAAAAAAAAAACTAAGTTGAAGAATTTAGAGCAATCTTTAATTAAATGAGACAATCCACTCATCATCCAGAAAATTGTAGGACCCTTTTTTTCATTTATAGTTCTTTCACTTCCCTCATTTGTTAATTAGTTCTCACTTTTTATTTATTCTTGATATAGTAATTTTCATTGATTTAAGGCACTATTTATGATACCATAGAGCTCACATATTTGATGTAGTTAAATTGAGGCATAAAAAAATTCTATTTATAATCATATTATGGGTATGCATTTATTTAAAAAACAAAATTTATTTTGATATTTATTTATTCAAGTATTGTTGTACTAAAATATGGGTGTGGAAAAACTATCTAAAAGATCTTACTTTCTAGAGTGTGATTTTTTTAAAAAATATTTTTAAGGTAATTTTTAAAAAGTTTGAAAAGAATATAAAAAATAACTGATGGGAATACCTTTACATGTTCTACAATATCAAGGATACACATTAAAGCAAATTTTTATATTTGTAAAATAGTTATTAGTTAGATACAATAAATTGACATGTGATGTACCTAAATACATTAAAATAAAAATCTACCTAATTAATAAAAAAAACGAATTGAAAGTTCTTAAATTCAGGAATCGATTGAATTTTACAGCGACTTCGAATAAAATAAAACTGATCCAATCAACTTATTTCTAATGATAACATTTTATCTTATTTTTTAAAATGTAATAATGAAAACAATATGATCATCCCAAAAACACCAATTTTTTTTGAAAAAAATAGAACGATGTTTAATTTTCTTCCTTAAAAATCCACCTACCAAATCCTCCATTACATTTTTATAAATTATATATACAAGCATGATATCGAATAAAAATGTACATATATAAACACTCTCATCTTTAGCTTACTTCGCCAGGGGGAGACGAAGGTAGTGGCCGCATTATTGTGTCAGAAACGGTTCCCGGCAGGCAAATGGCCATGCAAACAAGATCTGGTTTCTGAAGCGACACTTCCTACTGCCGCTGCTGCTACTACTATTAATTATACTTCTCCTCCTCCTCCTCCTCCTCCTCTGCGTGCTAAGTAGCCAACCGGCCATCACCACAAACTACCTCCGCCGCCGCCGTTGCCGCCGACGTCGACTGGCAGTACTAATTCCGGCGCCGGAGAAATCGGGGGGAGAGGAGTAGGAGCAGAAGAGGAGAGGAGAAGGAATCGGAGAAGACATGAAGGGGAAAAGCCTCCCTATCATCACATTCGAGCATAAACGGTGAGCTGTTTCGTTGTTATCGTTCTAGTTGTCATCTGTTGGATGCCATCAGTGTTGCAGAGCGATCAGTCCGCTACACGTGTGACCGACGCGAGCGCTCCGGCCGGATTCCTCATCCTCTCCGAGATGCCCGCTCGCCATAACGATTTTTTTCTTAATTTTTCCTTTTTTTTAAAAAAAAATTGTTTTCGGCGATCTGTCTTCTCCTCCATCTTTCGATATTTATTTAAAACCTAAAACTTGAGATTGGATTGGTTGGCGTTATAGTGTGCGAGATCTGGGATTCTTTCGATCTATCGATCTGAATTTTTTGTTAATTTATCCTGGGATTCTTGAGATTTTGGCTCAAATTGGGGACGCGGGATTGCGGATCGGGATCTGTATTTGAAATTGCACGACAAACCCTAGATCCCGAACCCGATTCGGGAATCTAGGGTTTTAGCTAATAAAGTGATGTATATAGTTGCTTCCAAAAGTTGCTGTTCTTTTGGTGTCGGAGTTGTTGGCATTTAGAAATTAGGATTCGTGTTGCCGTTTCTATGGCAGTTGAATTAAGGTATTTCCGATTCTAAGGATGTTGATTTCTTCGAGTGCTTAACGTTGGGATTCGGCATTTTGTTTAATGGGTATTGTGTTTGTTGATATGCATTGGTTTTTGATGGTTTGGGAGATGTGAGCAGGGATGCATATGGATTCGCGGTGCGGCCTCAACACTTGCAGCGCTACCGGGAGTACGCAAACATCTACAAGGTGTTGCATCCAGTGTCCACTTCTTCTTTCATGCTTCTTCGTGGATTTGGTAGTTTGACCGTGACAGGCGATCTAACATTTCTTTTGATGTCGATATGACTTCAGGAGGAGGAAGAAGAGAGATCCGAGAGATGGAAAGATTTCCTCGAGAGGCAGGCTGAATCTGGTGATATTCCAACGCCTACGGACTTGTCCATTGGAGAGGGAAAAAGCACCACTGAGCCTAGTTTGGAAACAATCAGATCCTCCGTTGAGGACTGTGATTTGAATGAGTTTGGCAAGCCTGATGGTTTGGAGGATGCTGGATTGGAGGATGTAGCAGAAAAGGAGGGAAGAACCAATCATGCCCATATATGGGCCAACATCAGGCCTTCCCTTGGTGCCATTGAGCATATGATGATTCACAGAGTCAATAAGAGGAAGAATTTATCACTAAGCAGTGTTGGCAAGCAAGATGAGAAGCATGATAAAAACCTCCTTGCTCCAATTGAAGAGGCGAAGGCGTCAGAGGACTCTGATGATGAGTTTTATGATGTTGAAAGATCGGACTTGATTCAAGAGGTCCCCTCTGCAGATGGCGGCAACAGCAATGCTGAATTCTCTTTGAATACTGGTATTCAAGAAGAACCGGAGGAAACTTCCTCCCCTTGGAAAGAAGAATTAGGATGTCTGGTTCGCGGGGGTGTTCCTATGGCTTTAAGAGGAGAGGTATTTCGATTCTTCTCAATCTAGCTGCTGTCATTTATATCATCATTGCTGTCCTTTTCTTTTTTCGTTGGTTCTAAGATTCTTCTGGTTTGTTAACTGTAGCTTTGGCAAACGTTTGTTGGTGTTGGAGCTCGCAGAATTGATGGATACTATGATAGCTTGCTAGATTTAGAAAATGCCAAGGAACATGATGCACCCTTACTGGATGATGCTGTAAATAAACCAAAAGTAGCTCGCGGGAATGAGAAATGGAAGGGCCAGATTGAAAAGGTTACTAAGTGTAATGTTTTTGAAGCATTGGGAAAATACAATGCCATTCAAGAAATAAAACCTCCAATTGAGTTCTCCCTAAAAATGCTGTATTTGAGTTATTGATTGATCAGATCTCTGCTGTCATTAACATGTTTTGATTACTTTTACTTTTCAGGATTTACCAAGAACATTCCCTGGTCATCCTGCTTTAGATGAGGGTGGAAGAAATGCTTTGAGGCGGCTACTAACAGCATATGCTCGACATAATCCGTCTGTTGGTTATTGCCAAGTAATTTTTCTAATGCATCCCTATCCAGTTTCTGCAAGAGGAACAGAGTTTATATAAGTTGTAGATGCATACAGTTGTTAGAAGAATCCAGTTGTGGGGTTTTATAGTTGGTATGATCAATTGTGTTGTTCTGGAAAATTGTGGTCTCGTGCCAATAACTTTTGGTGCAATGCTATTTTCTTCACAAATCTGATTATTTGTCAGTTTTTGGTTGCCCTAGAGAACTAACTGAATTCCTATATAACATTCGGTGCCCCCCTTTCTTCATTTCCGTGTTGCAGGCAATGAATTTTTTTGCTGGACTATTGCTGTTGCTTATGCCTGAGGAAAATGCATTTTGGTAGGTATAAAATAGATTACAAAGTTCCAATATTGCCAAACTGAATAAGCATGATTGGTTTCGTAGATGATAAGCATGTATTCTGTTTATTATGAAAATTTTTAACTGACAATTTTCCTCGGATATCCAAGGACTTTAATGGGAATCATTGACGACATCTTTGATGGTTACTACACTGAGGAGATGATTGAGTCTCAGGTAGTAACTTGCATCAGTTCTTTTCTTTGTAGATTTCCCAGGCTTCTTTGCATATTTGTCTCAGCATAACTTCTATGCTATTCAAGGTAAAGTAAAATGATAATTTCTTTGGTGCATCTATTTGGCTATGATATTACCAGGTGGACCAACTTGTTTTGGAAGATTTAGTGCGTGAAAGGTTCCCAAAATTTGGTGTGTATACTTTTTCCCTTTTATAATCATATCCTATATATCTAAAAGCTTGTCAATTATGTGTCAGGTACACAACAGGACATCTGGTATATTAATTATTTTGGTTTCTCTATTGCAGTACATCATTTGGACTACCTCGGGGTGCAAGTGGCTTGGGTTACAGGGCCATGGTTTCTTTCAATCTTCGTGAATATGCTTCCCTGGGAAAGTGGTCAGGTTTTATTTGACGTTATAAGGATTATGTTTAGAAACTTGCTTTTATTGCACTTTTTATTTGCATATTTTGACTCAATTGAAATTTGTTCGTTCCTCCATCTTCCATGTTTTGTTCAGAACATGAGTTCCTTTGCAATAACATTTTATGCTGTTAAAACATTGCAGTGCTTCGTGTTTGGGATGTGCTATTGTTTGAAGGCAACCGTGTTATGCTTTTCAGAACAGCTCTTGCTATAATGGAACTTTATGGTACTTTCTTTCACGTTAATCCTCGCTCTGATGTGGTGTTTAGAAAATAGAGTTCTTCAACTTTCATATCAATTCATCAGTTACATGGTGTACTTAAGATTTTGGTTTGTAGGTCCTGCAATTGTAACTACCAAAGATGCTGGGGATGCAGTCACCTTGTTGCAATCACTTGCTGGTTCCACATTTGACAGTAGCCAGCTTGTTTTGACGGCATCAATGGGATATCAAACTGTCAATGAGATAAAACTACAAGAGCTAAGGGACAAACATCGACCTTCAGTGATTTCTGTCATGGAAGAAAGGTCTAGGGGTCTTCGTGTTTGGAGAGACTCCCAAGGTCTTGCAACTAAACTGTACAGTTTCAAACGTGATGCTGGACCTCTGGTATCAGAAGCAAAAATAGGAGAAAATTTAGATAACATGAATGGCAATGGTGATTTGCATCCAATGGAATCAGATTCATCAAGTGTAGATGGTATTCTCAGTGGTCTAGCAGTGGATGCTGAGGTGGATTCACTTCCCGATCTTAAAGAACAGGTATTTTTTTTCCTAAGAGATAAGAACAAAATTTACCTTATTTCTTATTGCATACACATTTGGTTTCTTTTTATGATAAACTGCCTTTAATGCTGTGACCAATTGTCTAATGAGCTGAATGTGACGAATCTTCACATTATGTGCCCATTGGTTTCAGAGTTGTACTATTTCAGTGGTTACAAAACACACACACACACACACACACACACACANGTGACCAATTGTCTAATGAGCTGAATGTGACGAATCTTCACATTATGTGCCCATTGGTTTCAGAGTTGTACTATTTCAGTGGTTACAAAACACACACACACACACACACACACACACACACATATATATATATATATATATAGGTGATAAGAGGATAAATGATAATTACATCTGATAGGAACAAGTGTTCTTTTTGATCGATTCCACCTTCTGTATATTTACAGGTGACATGGTTAAAGGTTGAACTTTGTAGATTGTTGGAGGAGAAACGATCAGCTACTCTAAGGTCCGCCGTTTCTTTGTTTTATGATCCTATTTGTTAATTGGAAAATGAATCATTTTTTTGTTTCCTCTCAAATTTACGCGATTGATGTTCATTTCTCCATTGTGCCCTCACATTTCTATTTTAGTTCCTTGGCCAAATTTTATATTTTAGCTGCCTCACATGTTTCACTGGCCTAGGGCTTTTATGTCCAAATATATGGGCTCATTCAAACACGACCTAGAGGTCCATAATCTTATGGCTAGTCTCCCAATTTTCTTTTTTAAGAATATACGTTTCTTAGAAATAAATGTTTCCTTCCTCAAAAAAATAAAAGAAATAAATGTTCCTTTTTTCTGTATTTCTAGCACAAGTTTATGTTATGCACGATCAAGTTTTTGTCGGGCATGTTCAATATGATGCTTTAATAGACATTTTCATCTTTTATTTTATTTGTTTGTACTTGTACTCCACGTAATATTCTTACAAACTTCATCTAGTTTCTTACTTCTAGGATGTGTACTCAATTAACAGATGAAACTTTAGCAAATTAAATACACCAAATGCATTGGAAATGCAAGACCAACCTTCAGTTTGCACATTAAATATTAAAGTGTGGAAAAAACTAAATATATTGAACACTAAATTTACTCTCTAATTCGCAACTCAGCATGTTTTCTCCTAGACATGTTTGCCTCTATAGTAACTTGGTCACTGAAAAGAGTTTTGAGAATTATCATTGTTTCCTTTCTTGCTTTTTTTAGCTAAAGGGAGGATGGCTACAAAGTATGGGTAGCCGTCCGATTGTATTAAAACTGTAAAATGATGAAATTTACAAATGATTAGGGAAGAAAACAAAGTCAAAAGTCAGGTGGGTGTGGGTGCCCATGAAAAAAAGAAAACTATGTAACCCCCACTCGCCCCTCAAAAAGGAGATATGGTGTACAATGTTCTCTATGTAACATCTCTCTCCCCTGAATATAGTGTGGTTGCACTGTAGCCATATTGCCCTTATGACTGCCATAACCAAAACTAGGGGTCGTCTCCATGTTTGTCCACCTCGCGCACCCAAAGCTCGAAGGGAACTCCAAAAAGCCTTAGTCCTTGAGTGGTCTACCATCATGCATTCCACTCGCCTCCACACCTCAAACTGGGGCATGCAAAAAAAGGTGGTCAATGTCCTTCGACAATCCACAGGGTGCACGAGATATTCATACTGGGCGCCCATATCGCCCTATAGACTCTGGTGAGGACCCTGCGTTGCCTCAAAAGCCAAGCGAAAATCTTGACCTTGAGGGTGTATGTGTCCTCTATATGCGTCAAAGGTCTGATCTGGTGGCCAAGGGAAGTATATTCTGAGGCAGAAGGTGTAGATATATGCCTCGCGCTGAGAAGTTACCGAAGGACCATAACCACCCGTCTGACCTAGACTCAGCCGATTGGTAATGTGAGATCCTATCGTGTAGTGCCAGAAGCTCTGATATGCGCTGATAAGGCAGATATAAACTGGGGTGTCCAGGCTCCTGCCCTCGGGCCCCTGGACCAAGAGTTTGCAGCTGATGCTGCCGGATTTGTCGCGAGAGCTGCCAATCTGGGAAAGGCATCAGCTAGTGTGCCTCCTAGTATCCACTCGTGCTGCCAGAACGAAAAAAATGAATCCTGAGCCAAGGGATAATCGATGATATGCCCCGCCAAAAAGCCGACGCCTAGTGGCCAAGCTGGTCGTGAGTTCCAGGATAGGTCACAATCATAACATGCGAAGAAAACTGAACACCATAAGTCCTTTCATGTACCCATTATTATTAGGTTGAATTATGTAACTGGATGAAAACAGTATGGATAAGCTGTGTTGTCACTTGCTTATTTATGATCAGATAGTATAGCGGAGTTATTCCTGGACTTGCAGGACTTCAGTATTTTAAAGGATTTCCGCCCTGCAACCCTTGATGGGAGTTTATCAGATATTTGTTCAATATGCTTAATTGTTTTCTGGGGTTTATACTTGAACCAAAATTTTCCTACATTTCTTTTTGCATTCTATTAAATCAAGTTTGATATATTTTCCTGTCTTTTTTCCAGAGCTGAGGAGTTAGAAACAGCATTGATGGAGATGGTGAAACAAGATAATAGGCGCCTTTTGAGTGCAAAGGTATCATCAACTGCACCAGTGAATTTTTTTTTTGTTATTTATTTTTCTAATCTAGTTGATTTTGTGTATACAGTTAAAGTTCAACATTTGGGTGTACATACCTATATAAACTACATGTTTATAATAAAAGAAAATCTCACGAGTTTGGATATTTTTGAACAATATTTTTTGAGGGAATTCAGATCCTTATTTTGTACTTTTCTGTCGACGAATTGTTGTTTGTGCTATGAGTTCTCATATGGTCTGACAAATATTTTGCAATAAGCTCCAGATACCAAAAAGAAGAAAAACTGTTTCTTGTTTCAGTTGTGATGGCTCTTTCTTATGTTTTGGTGGTGGTGATGGTGGATTTTAACTGTTGTATTTGAGTTTTTATTTCTTGCATCTCACTTATCTTCTTAATTATAATACTTCATCCAGGGATAGGAAGCAGATTTCTGTTTATCATGGCTTTAGATTGCCTCTAAGAAACAAGAATTTGACCATTTGTCATCATCCTATTCTGTTAGTCGAATTATTTTGGAATAATAAGATGCAGATGTCAAGTTACAGCTCTAATCAACACAGTATATTATAATGTTGCTTCATTTACTTTTACTACTCTCTAGTTGTGAAATCCTACATATGGTTAGACATATCTTTTTGATGGTGCAAGAGAATATGTTCAATGAACTTAACTAAAGATATATCATATATGTACCTCCAGGGTTTACTGGGTATCCCAGTCATCTAATGCTCTCTATTCCTTCTCAGAAAACAAAAAAATCTAATGCTCTTTATTGCAACCATTCATCTGATAGGTTGAGCAATTGGAGCAAGAGTTGTGCGATTTGCGACAAGCTTTACATGACAAGCAAGAGCAAGAGCAGGCCATGATTCAGGTGACATTGCTTGTGTTTTTTTAGCTTTGCCTGTAGTTTCATTATCGTCTTTTCCATGTCATTTCTTGCTTACTAACTGCTGAAATTCTGCTTTGAAAAGGTCTTGATGCGTGTAGAACAAGAACAAAAGGTGACAGAAGATGCTCGCTTGTATGCTGAGCAAGATGCTGCTGCCCAGCGGCATGCAGTGCATGTACTCCAGGTTGTCTCATAATGAATACCTATGCTTCATTTCTTTGTTCTTGGGCTACATTTGCATATTTATATACATGTTTATGAGTTCATATTGGATATATGCAGGAAAAGTATGAGGAAGCGATGTCATTACTTGCACAAATGGAGAATAGGGCTGTGATGGCAGAAACTATGTTGGAAGCGACATTGCAATATCAGTCTAGCCAGCAGAAAGCCCTTAGTTCCCCAAGGTGTGTATCTGTAGTATTACCATAAAAATCTTTACTAATTGTCACATGACTGGTTGCAGTTATTTTTCTCCTTTTTTATTATTCGTGGAATGCTTTTTACATTCTCTATTAACTTAAAACAAAACGTATCCCAGCTCTTAAGAAGATATTTTATGAAAACATATTTTGATATCTTTGTATATAGGACAGACACTTGGGAACATATTGTAAACTAATGCTTGTGATCCTTGGGTTAGGGTTTCAGCAACAGATCAGTCACCTGTACGAACAAGTCAAGACTCTCCTCAGGAAGTCCCTCCCAGAAAAGTTAGCTTGTTGTCTAGACCATTTGGACTTGGTTGGCGTGACAGGAACAAGGTAAGTTTGTCCTATTATTCTGTCAATTGGTGTAACAGTTTATGAGATTATTTGTTTTCTGGTTTCTTCTGCCTTTTTGTTAGATTGGCATGCTATGTTTCCAAATTTTTATGATGTGCTTGTTTGGGAAAATTAATTTTCCCATTTTCATTTGTTGACATGACAATAAGAAGATATTTGTCCGACGAAAACATTTTTCTAATAAAAAAATTGTATATAAGTTTTTGGAGAAATATTTTTCCTTCAAGGGGGACAACATTTTCCCTTCTCGTAGGCTCTTACATTACATTTCACAAAAAATAATAACTCTTCTTTAAGACTTATTATTTATGCACAATCAACTACAGAAACAATTTTCAAATGTTTTTCCCTGGAATTCATACCCCAAAACTTCAGTAAGACACATACCTTTAGTTCAATTCTTCGTTCCTCAAATTCTCAGGCAAAAAGTAGTACATCCCCGAAGTTGAAACATATACTGGTTAGAAGCAAGTGCCATTTGATACATGTTATCCTGGGATCAATTATCTTACACAAAGAAACATGAGAAAGCTAGAAACAAATTAAAACAACATACAATTCCAGTGACTGTTCCGGAGAAATTCATGAGCAGGGTTTTAGGTAGATTTATATTTTCTACTGTTTATTCTATTTTGGACTTGAGAAGATTAACAAAATCGCTACATGTTCTGAAGACAAATCGACTATTATCCAGGCATGCTAGTGCAAAATTGGCAATCTATGACGTATGCTTGTAACCAATACAAATGTATTTTTGCACATCGTATTGCTTGTGACGAGTGTCAAGTTCAGTTATATTCATACTGGAGTCTTAAATTTCAAGAGTCCACTGTGTTGTTTTATAATCCACTTCTTTGTGAAACTTTTAGCATGATAATTAGTTAAACTTTGACTAACCTGCTCTGTGCATCTACTTCTAATTGTTTCTAATGCATAAATCATTTAATATCAGAGCAAGCAGAGTACTCCGGAGTCCAATGATGCCATCGTCACTCATGAAGTGGAACAAACAGTTCAAACTCCTACTGGGGTTATGAATGGACATGAAGACTCAGATAAGTGAAATCTTCGAGACGTGGAGAACCAGTTTTTGAGATATTCTATTTGTTGGTTTCATCATCTCATGAATTGTGGGAATGTCCTGGGTGTATTTTTTTACCCTAAAACTGTTGTACCTGTCACATATATAGGTAGAGGTAGATAGATGATAGAAGTGGGGTGGGTGGGGGAGGGGGATAAATGAAAATCAAGAATGGAGAGATCTGTAGCTTCTGCTATTTTTTATTGTAACTTGCGAAAGAAATAATGTGTACATTATCCATTATTTGATTAGTTTCAGGAAGCAATTCCAAGTTTTTACATGAGTTGAATGTACATGGCACCCAAACCATGGAAACATACACCACTTTTAGGGCGTAGCTAAGTAAGATGTTCATATACTTTAAAGCTCCCTGATCCCCGACTGCTTTGTAGTCGAAACTTTGATGCTCTTGTTAATCTCTTCCTGTATTATCTGGTGGAACGACTGTAGATTATTTTTAGAACATTTCAACGAAGCAACCCAATAGAACAAAATGTTCGGATTCTATTAGATCTTACCATTTTTCTATCTTACTGCAAGTATACATATCATATATATATATACATATAATTTATGGTTGTAAAAAAGAAGTAGAAAATATAAATTTTTAATATGTTATTTATTTTTATTAACACATTTCGGATCCAAACATGTATAATCTCGTAAAGTCCGCATATTCTGCAAATAAAAATTTATTTAGCTGGAGGTATCTTGTTTTCTAATCATGCCAACTTGTGAGAGCCTCTTACCGAAGCGGATAGCAAAATAATGTTGTAAAAGTACCACCTTTCAAGGTGTAACTCCGGTAGTTGGCGACAATTGTAAAATCTGATAAGCCATAATAAATTGAGGAAGATATTAGAGCAATAATTTCGGTTGGGATCGAATGGTCTCGCCTCTGACCAATAGAGATCATTTGCCAACAGCTTATACTAATTCAAAGGCTCACACATTTCACATATCGTTCCTAAATTAAGCATAAGTTATTATGAGATCAGTTGTTCTTTTTTCCATTTGTTTTTAACGAGAGTTTCAGTGCAAACATTTATTCTCTTATTCTATATAATATATTGAAACAAGTGCCCCTCTTATCTTCTTTTTTTATCCCAATGCTTGGAAATCTATAAAAAGTATAACTTGGTATAATGTTTGTTGGTGAATGTTACCACTTTACTCAAGTGGCTTCCTCTTGGTAAAATGCTTGTGGCTGAATTCCTATTCGACTAAACATATAACTTTTATTTAAATTAAGAAACAAATATAAACTGTAGTTGGGAGCAAAAATGAAATCAATGTTTATTCAGAAAAAAAAGGTAACCATTATTTCAGAAGCTCACAAATGCTCATGGAGTATTGCTAACAGTTCCCATGTACAGATATCCCACAAAATCAAGTGCATGTATGTTTGATGTCATTCGAATAAGCTAGAGAAAGAAAAGATAATATTTGTCTGTTTGACAATACAACTGAAAGAAAATAGTAATCTTAACCACTAACAAAGGGCCTCTCCATGTAAGAATATTAATGCACAGAATTAATCTCATAGCTTTTCATACATATTATCAGATGAAAATTTGAAGAACAACTAAAAAGTTGCGTCCATCAACATAAACCTGTCAAAAATTGGACATTTCTGGTAACTACTGTCACAACCTTACATGCAACTCCTACATGAATAATCCGAGTGCCACAACGTTTCATGCCTTCACAGTTTCAAGTAGCATTTGGAGCTTCCAATAGCTGTAGCATGAAGCCATCCATAATTTAAATTAAATGTTTCAATTAAGAACAAAAGACGATGTGGCATGAAGGTCAGAACTTGGATGTAACAATAAGGTTACTTTGGAGTTGGCATCCCATGGTTGTGTTTTCCCTCATACGTTGTGACAAATGACCCAGAATCATCTGAAGTTCTCTCGACATACTTTCGAACATTACATCTCGGGCTAGTGCATTTGTAATAACTTCTGCAACAGGAAAAAAAAAATATAATTCTCATTCATCAGAACACCGCATGCGATTTTATTAGCTCTGTAGAGGACTCGCATGACGATTCTGAGAAAAATACATCAATTTACACTCTGTACTTGATGGTTGGTGATCAAACGTCGTTATTTTCTTACAGTGTCAAATTTATTGATTAGGTTTGAGTTACTTATCAGATGACATGCTTGCTGGGATGAATTTAAATGTTGGCCTTACCTTGGGTGAGTGCTTCCCTTCACCACCTTTTGTCCATATTTTCTCCAGTGGAAACCATCTCCTGACGTATCAGGTACTGTAGAATTTGACACTGAGTTACACCCTGCTTCACTGGATCTTGCTATATTTGCCCCACCAACTTGGTCATCAGTCTTTCTGAAAAAGAGAGAATAAATCATTACTCAATATATGCAATAAGTACCTGAAACTGATAATATAACAAGTGCATGGAGTATATTGTGCATGTTACCAGTGGCGGAGCCATAAATTTAATTCAGGGGGTGCAAAATTATTCGTCTATTTAAATAGATATTCATATTAATTATGATTAATATAAAATATGATAAATAAATTATGACAAATATTAATATTTTTTTATTTATGGCATTCAATAAAATCTTTTTTGCACTTTTTATTGTAATCCAAAAGACTTAAATTAATTATATTTTCATTTTAACATTACAAAAGTGAAAAAATAAAGTATTTCATGAAAATGATATTACAACAATGATATGTCATCTAATAAAACAAATAAAATGTTATGTGTTATAAAATAATAAAACTTAGACTCAGAAAGAGAGAAATTTTTAATATATTTAATTATAATGGATGTTATCTTATTTTGCCTAAATATTTTTTTAAGTACGCTTTTGAAAAGCATATTGTTAAAGATAAATATTTTGAATTATAAAATAGAATATGAAGTACAAATATCTAAATATAATATGACATAGATAAAGTTTATTTTATAAAGTAAACATTTTAATAAGGATTAATTTGAAAAATATGAAAAGAATATAACCTTAAAATTTTTTTTTGAATAATATATTAGGAATGTCTCATGAAGTATATACATAATCTTTTTAATGAATTAATTAATTTTAGCATAAAAATAAATGCTATTTATCAAAGTGAAAGATAAAGAATAAATAAAAATAGAAAAACAAAAAAGTAAGCATAAAAAGAATGTAAACAGTGAAGACAATATGGATTGAACTTGGGATCTCTTCAAGCTTGGCTTACATGAAGTCCATCCGGTCAACAATGCATCTATGAGTGCAAATTACTACCAATAATATTCACTTAGGCAAAGGGGTGCAAGTGGGTGAGCTTCCGCCCATGCATGTTACACAAGAACCCAAGAACTTTTGTGAGAGTGAACTTTCATTTCACACAAGGACCCAGGTCCTTGTATTTTGTGTATTGTGCACGTTATGTAATCCGCAACGGATTCCTTCTTATCTGACAGAGATGTGCTGAATGAGTACTAGATCCACATACTAATGAAATTGAGGTAACCAAGTTTTTCTTTAAAATTCATCACTCTTTGTAGCTGGGAGAATGATCACAAGTATGCAAATATCTGATTAACCATTTTGCTGGAGTGAAAAGATGTCTTAAATAATTAATTTGTATTTAAACAGTAAGGAGACCTTTCTGTTATCTTAAGTGTTCTATGTTAATTGCGTCACTGTGAACATGGTTGATGAAAGACTATACGTTTGGAATGTCATGATCTTGATTCAGTAAAACAAAAAGAAAAAAAAATGAATAACTGTAAGAAGAGTTGGTTGGAAGTAACATAGAAAGACAAATAAGATAGCTCTTTGATTGTTGTGAAAATTCTTCATCATAGTAATTAATCTAATAGGATATCAGTACAGGTGGAGAACTTGTTAGTGTAGACATTCCTTGACAAAAGAATAAAAAGATCCGATGATTATGTTTACGGTTTCATGTCAGTGAAGAGTCTAATCTTGTGTGAATATGTTTCTACAATTGTCAATTTTATGGAACCTATATCTACAAACATGTTATGCCAAGAAATATTAGAATGGATAGCTTGTTAAAGAACAAATATGTACCTTCTCTTGTAATCAAGCTTGTTGCTTTCCATGTTGGTCATTCTTCTTCCCATTTTACAAGCCTGATCACTCGAGCTTCCAAGCTGAATATCTGTGCTTTCAAAATTGGTAGCAGTAAAATGATCATACATAAAGTAGCTTTGTGCAGGATCTGTAGGAAACCCAGACAATTCCACTGCACTGTAGTCATTGCAGTCATCCATTCTTCCAGCAGATACATGAATCCTCTCAGAAGAACTAATCAATGGTAGATGGTCATCTCTCCCCTGATCAATAGAAATTGCAGTCTGCCCTTGCAAACCCGATGTGATTTTCTTCATAAGGTGAGGTTTAGGATGATTGTGTTGACCCTCATATACAATCTCAGCGATTTGACCATCAAATGATCTTTCGAGCTTCTTCTTCACCTTACAATTAGGATAAGTACATTTGTAATAGCTTCTTGGGTACTCACTTCCTTTCACTTGTTTCTGTCCATATTTTCTCCAATTGTATCCATCTCCAGTACTTGGTGATTGTTGAGCTTTCATATCCAATTCTGTGTCTTGGGACACAAAATTAGAAGGCTCATAAACCTGGATCACATCAGCATGTGAAGCCGAGTTCTGCTGACTACTGTGAGTCGGCAGATTGCTGAAAGTTAATGTTGCTTGATCCTGAACTCGAATAGGTGCTTGCATATTTCTGCTTGTTTCCGGACAGCTGGTATCAAAACTTCTCTGAATGGAAACATTTCGTTGAAGTATAGTGAGAATAAGTTCATGATGGAATGAAAAAAAACATGCAACATAACAAATAATCGGAATTGTTTGAGCTAATCACCTTGGATGAAACATTTTCAAGCGCGTAATAGTTGGGCGAAGGTCTGAGTCTCACTGTCTTTGGCTTGATGGCAATAGTTTTCTCAGCAGATAGAGATGGCGGGGAACTCATTGCACAAGCAACAATCTAAAAAAAGAGCTCGCAGTTGGTAATCCGAGTTAAAACACCATGGAAGACATGATTTATTGAAAATTACTGTTCCCTTGAGAGGACTCAGTAGAAATGATGAAGTATGAACCAGTTGCTGTTTCAGTGTCCTATTAAGTTCTACATTATCAAAGCTAACAAATTAGGCAGGCTCATTGAATTAAGCTGTTTTGTCATACTCTCTTGGCATGCAGAAGTATATATTATGTGGGAACAAGAACAACTAAACAAGAAAAGAAAGCAAGCAGACAACTCTTTTCTTCTGGAACCACTAAAAGGTGGACATTTAGAGTTAATGCCTACAAGAAAAGGTTAACAAGGAGGACTTACGTAGGATGAAAGCGCTGAAGGAGAGAGATATCGAGCAACCTTAGCTTTTAATGGAAAGAAAAGAGCCAAAACTTTGAACACACTTCATGGTGTATGTGTGGACGGACAACTGTAAGCAGCTTCTTAAATAATAAATATCAAAGGATGGAGAGAAGAGGAAGCTGTGCAGATCAGGAAGGTTGGAGTTGCAGCAGAGGCAGCAGAAGTTAAATGTTGGTCGTCTGCTAAAAAGGTGGAAAATTAACTTTGTTGCAGGGTTCGCAGTTGCAGCACATAGATTGGGGAGGGACAGACAAAGAGACAGACATGTGAGAGAGAGAGAGAGAGAGAGAGAGAGAGAGAGAGAGAGAG